>JAWPHD010010590.1:0-92260 GCA_037043455.1 Cyrtodaria siliqua
ACCACCAGACATGACATCCGCCCCACCCTACACCAAACCATCAGACATGGCCCCAGATATCATCTGTTGACCCCTACACCAAAACACCAGACATGACCCTGGGATCTTTTACTGACCAGCTCCCCTCCCACACCAAATCAACAGACATGACTCTGGGAGTCTTCTGTTGACACTTCACACCAAACCACCACCAGGGTTTTACTGTTGATACCCCCTACACCAAACCCCCAGACCTGACCCTCTGGAGCTTCGGTTCCCCACACCAAACCACCAGACATGACATAGGGGTCTTCCCCACCACACCCACAACATGACATAGGGGTCTTCCCCACCACACCCACAACAAAGCACCAGACATGAGCCCCCACACCAAACCACCAGACATGATCCCATATATGATATGTTGACCCCTACACCAAACCACCAGACATAACCCCATATATATATATATATATCATATGTTGACCCCTACACCAAACCACCAGACATGACCCCAAATATGATATGTTGACCCCTACACCAAACCACCAGACATGACCCCATATATCATTTCCTACACCAAACCACCAGACATGACCCCATATATATGTTGACCCTTACACCAAACCACCAGACATGACCCCATATATGATATGTTGACCCCTACACCAAACCACCAGACATGACCCCATATATGATATGTTGACCCCTACACCAAACATGACCCCATATATGATATGTTGACCCCTACACCAAACCACCAGACATGACCCCATATATGATATGTTGACCCCTACACCAAACCACCAGACATGACCCCATATACATATGTTGATCCCTACACCAAACCACCAGACAGGACCCCAGGGATATTTTGTTGATCCGATCCCCTCCCACACCAAACCATCAGAAATGACCCAGGGATCTTCTGTTGACCCTTTACACCAAACCACCATCAGGGGTCTTCTTTTGATACCCACACACGAAACCCCCAGACATGACCCTGTGGATCTTCTGTTGATTCCCACACCAAACCACCAGGCATGACACCCACTCCAACACACCCACACCAAACCTTCAGACATGACCCCACCCACACCAAACCACCAGACATGACCTCATGGATATTATGTTGACCCTCACACCAACAAATAAACAGACATGGCCTCAGGCATATTCTATGGACTTCCTCCCCACCCCACACAACCATCAGACTTGACCCCAGGGAACTTATGTAGGTCCCCCACACACCAAACCAACAGATATGGCCCGAAAGGGTTAAAGCTACTTGCCTTAAAATTCCTCAAATAGAAACATGTTGCAAGAGTGCGTTTTGTGTTGTACATAGAAAAATTGCCAAAGTAAAAAATTATTTTTTTAATATTGTTGTTTCCCTTTCTGTATAGTGTGCAAGACATTTTGTCAACAAGAAAGGTCAATTTTAGAATACAATGAATTTCTAAACGACAAAGATTAGATCCCCACTTCACCCTCCCCAACATTATGCAGTCAAGCTTCTTTAGGAAAAGTTATGTTTATTATTAATAGGGATGATTCCAAGGAACAGAAGATGACAAAAACAACAACACAGATGGATAAAGAAATACAAAGAACACAAAATATGTGTTAGAAAACATAATATGATTACAGGGTTCGATGCTAACTTTTTCCCAAGTTGTCCATAGGACTTCCAACTTTTGAAATCAAGTAGACCTGCACAGATTGATGTAATCCATCAATTTTCAATTTTGGTGCCTTTAATTCGACACACCCGTTTCGAGGTTTCGTCTGGCTGGTTAAAGCCGTTTATATTTCGTCTATACAGTTTGGATTCTCAAAATATCTAGGTTATATATACACCTCATCGTCAATAGGTTTTGAAACGGTTTACATGATGTAAAATTGTATTGTTGTTGGCAGGATAGCTACTTTAAAGATGTTCTAATTTTCATATTTTATTACTCAAATTAGGATTGTGTCTATATTTGCTGCCAAAATAAGGTAGCCATGGGACTACTCAGCTTGGAGATCTAGGTAGTCTGAGGCAAATGTTGGTAATCTACCGTTAGTGTCGAACCCTGGATTAGTAAGGACAATGTTAATAACACACTTCAGGCCATCCTTGAAAAACAATTGGATTGCTTTTCCCAACCTAGCATTTTATAGTTGATAATGTAAGTTAATCTTTTGTTTTCTTTCAAAGACACTTAAACGCTTACAAAATTGCAGGTTCAAGAGACAGAATTGCTATAAAGTTTGGGGATGGACCCTTTTTTGTGAGTAGGGAGGGAAGCAGCAAACCAACAGTTTTTGTGGTTGACCTAATGCAAAACACAAGACCCTGCTTCATCTAATGGTCTGATTATTTACAAATTATTTTAAAACATCAACATCATGCAGACATACTTTAAGTGACACATGGCAATACTGATATAGATATGAGAATCCATCAAACTACATCATAATATTTGTATGCCTAAGCTCAGATGTGAGCTGGTAAATTTTAAAATTCATAATTGTTCTATTCTTTTTGGGGGAATTGAATTAAATTTGTCTGAATGGGTTTATAAATTCAAGGAGACATCTAAAATCAGTTTTTCGTTGATGTCATAAACAGGGAACCCCTAAAGTGCTCTTGACAAACTGATATGAAAATTCAATATGAATTAAAGATTCAGTAAATTCAGTGTTTACCTGACGGTTCCGTCGGCTGTGGAGGGTACGGACAATATAATCGGTATGGCACCCTGGGATTGCTCGTTCAGTACGGCCATGTTACGGTAGATCTCTACTTCACTTCGTGGGGCATTCACCGACGCACAACCCAGGTATGTAACTCCATGAAACACGATGCAGTCTCCAGTAGGTGTGGTCGGTAGTGATACAGACCCAATAGCGCTCTCATTGCCTGAAGTGTTTCATACAAAATGTTCAGTTTGTAAAACTTTGGTCAACATGTTCTTAAAGGGACAGGAGGCAATTTTGAAAGTAATATGGATGTCATCCAAATAAAACTTAAATAATGTGTTTCAGTTTCAAAAAATACTTTTGCACTTATAGTCAAAACTGTACTAACGGTCACCTCTGCATAGCGTGACCCTGGCCATAACGGTTACCTTTGGTTCTCCCAATACACTCCGCTATAAATGTCACCTTTATATAACAAGACCTGCTCAATGCCGGTGTAAACGACGAGTCCAATTAGTGTCCAATTATCACTTATAACGATCATCATCAATTGAATCCCAAAACAAAAGTAGGTAGAGAGATATTGCGAGATCTCGCGTGAAATTATATCACGTGTTCGTTGCTATGTAACTATGTCAACTTATTCGCGTTGTACAAACATTGACTGGTGTTGATGATCGATAATTGCTTTAATCATTTGGCAGGTTCACGTGGTGATTAATTTATTTTGTTATTGAATCAATTGATTTCGGTTTTATGAACTTGTTCTGTGTTTTTTATCGTGAGTGGATCGCGAGTATTTGAGACAGCATATTGAAAAATGGCTTCTAATCGTGAGGCTAGAGCAACGCGTAGAAGTGTGTAAATCAGGCCCATTTTCGTCTGGTAAAAGCCCTTTGTGTTCTACATCATTTGCTAAATTTATTAGGTTTTATTTATTTTATTATTTTTCGCGCTGGACGATTTTTATGTGGCGGCGCTTGTTTTGCATAGTGGTACGTGCCGATAGTGTGGCGACCCACCATCGTATAAGTGCTCTTGGAGAACCCTGTACTTGTATTATATCAGTGCTCAAAGAAAATTATTTTAAGAGACAGGCCCAGGGCTTGTTGCTCCTGAAAATGGACAGGCCCCGATTTTAAATGGACAGGCCCTGATTTGAAATGGACAGGCCCTGATTTAAAATGGAAAGGTCCAATCTTTTTTTCTTATTGGAAATGTGTCTTTATTCACTTTTATAGCACACATTAATTTTGTTACGTATGTATTAATCAAGCTCAGAACCTCCTCTGACTATATTTTTCTTTTTGCTACCACTTTATGCTCCCTGGTCAGCGGACTTATTTACCATTTCGTTTAAAATATGTTAGAATAGAATATTACACAGTAATGTATAACCAATGCAAAGGAGAGTACTAGCACTTTTGCCAAAAGATAATAATCAGAGCCGACCTGGTGAAACTGGAGCTAAACTTGGAGCCAAATTTTTAATCAGGTTTTATGAGACTATCAGAGCCTCTTCTGGCTATATTTTGTACCATCCGAACTACTATGACACCGCACTTTTACGGCCCGAACATTTCACAAACATTCAATCAAAATACCATCAATAACGATTTGTTTTCATGCATTAGTGTGTTTTTAATGACAAAAACGGTATTTCTTATCACAAAGGAAAGAAAACACAACCCTAATAGCAGAATAATGAGTTTTATGTCAACAATTCTCGACCTCAAAGTTGTGACAAACTGCCGACACGAAGCCAGGCAAAATATTCAAACTTCTTATTATTTCAATGTGTGTATAACACATTTTAATTACTTTATTGCAAGTGTTTTCACAGTTCACAATACACATGGGAGTATTTTGTCTTGGCACTCTTTACTTATTATACTGTAACTATAGAAGGAAGGACTGAGAGAAGAATTAATATAAATATATTGCTTGTATCTTTATTTATTCATATTTCTATCAATTTGTATGGAGTTCTATGAAGGGTGTAATTATGATTCTCAAACTTTTTCCTAAAAGGCTTATTCCTCATTAAGACCTATAAGACCAATGTATGTGTTTTGTTTCCCAATTTGTATTAGCTAAAAACAATATTTAATAAAAAAATGTTTTTCCTCCATCCGAACGTATGTACCTATCCGAACTACTATGACACCGCACTTTTCCGGAAGTAAAATATTGCCGAAATTTCAGTAGAAATATCATCTATTATTAACTCTTTTTCATGCATTTATTTGTTTGGAATGCCAAAAGGTCCGTGGTATCAAACAATTAAGAAAACACAACGCTAATCATTATTCGGTGGTATCATTTAATCACCTCAGGTCAATTAACTTCAGTTTGTTGTTCCGTTTCGATCACGTTTTTAACACGCACTTGTCTAACTGTAACGGAACCTACGATTGGTCAATTGTTCAGCTATACGCAATCTCATTGGATAAGGCGTGTGTATTCCCCGTACAGTCTAATTTGTAAACAAAAAATGCCTCGGGGGATATCATAGTTGTAGGAAAGTATGCTCCCCGCGGGCTTTCTGCTGTGATCGATCAAAGCAATTAGCATAATCCCTTCCCAGAGATGTTAACACCTGTCCTAAGACATAAACAACAGGTCAATTAATGGACAAGTTACACTTCGCTTGAGGGCGGGAAAAAAGCGAAGTGGTCAATCTGAAGGCGACTTAAACTTCGCCGTCGGCTAAAAAAAAAGCGAAGTCACGGAGGAAAAAGCGCCTTTGTCGCCGATGTCGCCCTCCAGAATGAACACTGACTACTATGTTTAATTACTTCATACTTTACATGTACAAACTATGCAACATGACCCTCTATATAACAGATACCTGCCTATAGCAGCCAACTTCAATCATTTCTTTAGGTCAGTGTATTAGGCAGAAATTCAAGAACTGGGTGTGCAAATATGCAAACAGGGTGTGCAAAATAATTTGCTAACATGCGTTACGCGCCAATTCGCGACAAATGGGTGTCTCTGGGGTAATTTATTTTTACAGATAAAGGTGAAAAATATACATTTTAGGTCATATTTCTTCTATGAATGTATACAAAACATAATGATATTGAGAAAGTAAGAGTTTAGAAGTGTTGTTGAGCAAAAAAAATATAAAAAAAACTTCTTTTTTTTTACCCTACCCACTCCCTCAAATATTGGCCGCGATTTTTCAAAAACGGCCGTGCAAAAGACGGCTGCACGGTTGGCTGGCTAATACACTGCTTTAGGTGACCACTGTAGACAGGTTTGACTGTTTGCAATAAACTAGACTCCATGATCCGTCAAACTGAATTATTGTTAACGAAATAGTTTGGACTGGAAAACTAGATGACGCTAGTTTTTCTTGTATTATCATTAATATTGTCAAAAAAAAGAAAAAGGAAAAGTGCACATCTATTTTTGAAAATATTCAACAGGGGTAACGACAAATTCAGCAAAACAAGTTTTAAAATATACAAAATGTAGGGATACTTTTTGTATCAAAAGTTCCTTCACTTACAGAGTTTGGCTTCCTCAAACTCAAGAAAAAAAAATAATTGCAAAATGCGTAAGTTGAATGTTTTGCATGCAGCTGATTTGGGAATTGCTGGTTTTTGCCATGAATAAGTTTTAACGTCTTCTTAAACAGAAAGTTGGGAATAGGATGTTTGAACACATTTATAACTTATAGTGATGTTATATGTGAATGAAGTTGATTATGCAAATTTGATTGCACTTTTTTTTTTTTGACTGAAGTATATTTAAGAAATAGAACATCGTTTACTGTGAATTATCGTTTAATATATCACGGTTTGGAGTTCAATTGTAATCACTAATTTCACGAGCCCGAAGGGCGAGTGAAATTATTGTTTACAATTGAACGACAAACCGTGATATATTATAGATAATTCACCGTAAACGATGTTCTATTTCTATTCTAATACCCCTAAAATGTGAAAATAACGCACACCTCTGAAATCTTTCGCATTGCTTTGCTTACTCTCCTAACGTTGCATACGTTACAATGCGCAATGCGCAATGCGCAATGCTTATTCTCCTAACGTTGCAAAAATTACAGTGATTTATCGTTCAATATAACGAGATATTTTAAACTAGGCTATATAGTGCGGGTGTATTAGAATAATTCATATGATGTCCAGTATCAGAAACAGTAACAGAAGTTAAGGTACTGTATTAATTACAAATGTATCTCAAGCCCTGTATATCAATTTGTATTGTATCGTAAGTTATGCATATCATTGCAACACTACCAGGAAAACTAGCAGGATTATACCTATGGCTAGCAATATTATATAATATTCATCTCTGTTGTTGTTTTTCTGTCTTTTATATGCAACACCAATAATAAGACATATCTCGTACTACAAACAATTATATAGAGCACTGTTAAAGCTATAAAATAATTTAATGTATACCAGTGTCAGCTGAACTGTTTATGTTGAGCACATCCACTGATTGACTGGTTGGTATCACGTGACCGATCTCCTTATCAATCAGACTGTCACTCATGGTTTTACTGGAGTTATGTTTCACTTTAGACTGATTTTCTGAACAAATCTCTGTGTTTATGTCATCAATATCACCGGTGATTCTCAGCTTTGGATCGGCGTTGACGAGAACATATTCATCACCAGTTGATGACGAATCCAAGGAACTTCGACTGACAGCGTCTTCCATATTATCGCCTAGCTACGATCATCATGGCATCATCTAAGAAAGTAACCATTTAATATTTTACAATTGTACTTTCTTAAACTATTTAGTCATGAACTATTTAGTGGTGAGAATGATTGTTTTAATTTGATATACATTACACGTAAACTCCTAGCGGCGGCACAATTGACCTCGGAAAGCAAAAGGCCGCGTTAATATGACAAAGGTTTCAATAAATGTTTTGTTTGTTTGTAACAGACAGAAGTCGAGCGTGTGTTAACGTCTATTACTTGGGGTTCATTACACTTCATGTTACACTTTCTGTCTTGTTTTCTTTTTTTTACTTTGAAAACCTTTATTGGGGACATATGAAACCACGACACAGAGATAAGGCTTAGGTTTGCGGTTGTGAAAACACAAAAGTTCAGCGATATTTTAAACGTGCACAGGGTATGGCTCTCCCTGTAATGGGATTGACGGCTTTACTCCCCACTTGAAAGAAGGCACAATTTTAAAATACCTTGCACGAGTAAACTACTGCGGAGTATGTTTTAAAAATCTGAGATGTGACCGCACTGTGATTCGAACCCGAAACCTTTTGAAAGACTTGCAAAGATGCTAACCAATCGGCCACTGCAACTTTATGTCAGTAAACATGTGTTGATAATGTTACATGTATAAACCCCGAAGTCATGTCATTTTTGCCGTGTTCATTAAAATTCTTAATCGTCATCCTTGTATTGCTTCAAGTGCTCAGGCCTAAATTAAAATATTGTTTGTTTGCAGTTTGCGACCGACCCACGGCAAATGCGCCGACCCAAACAATTTTTTTTTTTCCAAGTTTTTTTGTTTCTTTTTTCTTGCATGTTCTGTTAATATTTAACTAAACCCTTTTTAAAAAAAAACTCTATGGATAATACTAGTGAAGCACACGATATTTGCGTGCCGTCGATGGGCATGCGTTAATAATAAAAATGTTTTAAAAAAAAATTAATATATCCCTACCTACCGACCCACCCCTAAAAGCCATGGGTCGGAAACTGCAAACAAACAATTTTTTAATGGTGGCCTCACTCAGCACGGTGGCACAAAACAATGATCATTGCTCCAGTGAAAGATGGAGTGTTTACTTTGCAACCACTGAAGTTCTGCAGATGAGCTCTGCAGTTCTGCAGATGAGAAGGTTCTATGCCCATTCTGCATATGTTTTATCTAGAAGTAAATGGACTGTATCTGTTGGGGCCATATAATCTTTTTGTGGTGGCGTGCCGCTAAAATCCTATTCGGCTAAACTCCGACTTCATTCCGTCCATTGAACTTGTTTAAAATTTATTTAAGGTTAATTATTTACTTCTAACTTCGTGCCTTTGATGGGGACGTAAACTGCGCGGTCCCGTGTATCATCCGAGCGCATTAAAGAACCATAGGAATAAATTCATTAGGAAGTGTAGGGCTGGTTCCCGGATTCCTATTGCCTCTCTATGAGCGGCTCTAAATAACCTATGTTGTGTTGATGAGCCGTTAAAAACATTTAATTCAACCCCCACTTCCCCCCACCCCATATACACACACAAACACACACACACATTCCGCTTCCACCCTCCTTGGTGATTTGCATTTAGTAAAAAGGAATATTTAAATTGTTTAAATTTCAAAAGTAAGTGGTAAAATCATCTAAAAGGATGTAAAACTCCATTCAAATCAAATGAATCGCCTCCTTGGCCGATAGGCTAAAGACGTTGCGTTGTAAACCTTCGCCTCTCACCGCTACGGGTTCGAATCCCACTGGGAGCTTGACTAGTATGTGAGGAAGTATCGATTCTTACGGATGGCGGGAGGTGTACAGTACTGGTTCTACCCAGGAAAATGGGATGGTCTGCCTCCACCACAAAAAAACAACCATCATATATAACCTTACATGTTTATAATGGCATAAAACACCATACAAACAAAACAAGCTAACTTTTTTAAACGCAGTCGTCATAAGGCCCCATGTAATAAATGAATGAGCGAGTGAGTGAATAATTGGTGTTTTAAGGCCCCATGTAATGAATGAATTAATCAATTAATTAACTAACAGTAACACATAAGTAGGTCATATTGTGCACAAAACCCATGGAAGCAAAGAAAAAGAAGTAAACATTCATGCCAATAACAAACGATGTATTTATAGTAACACGTGTTAGTTGCAACAAACAAAGCATTCACGCAAACCTTTGTCAAGATAACGCTTACTTCTGATACGAAAGGTCAACCGTGCTGCCGCTAGAGATTTTCACTGTATTAGCTTCCAGAATAAATACCCTTATTTTAAATGTTTGAGAATGATACGAGTTCTGACATAATTACTTATCTGCATAAAGAGCAGAGTTAATTGTTTGGCTATTTTGAGAAAACTGGGCCCAAGGCCCAATTCCTAGTGCCCAAATTTGAAAAAGCATATCTCTCAACTGTACATGTACATTCCAAATTGAAAAAAACAACACATGTTATTGTTATATACAGAAACCTTTCAGGTAATTAAAATCATTTGCTGTTTGCCAGATTGATTTAAGTGCTTTGCGTTATATATATATTATTTACATGATATTATATATTATTTATATGTGATCTTTTAATTTTCTTTTTTTATTAGTGTTTTTTAAAACTACGTACGTGATTAAAGAATAGTAAATGTGTTTTTTAACAGGTTTCGTTATTATTACCAGATATTCATCTTTTCTGGTGTGATTATCAAATACTGCAAACTGTGACCTGGGTTTTCTGCTGAGCCTGATAACACCAAATGTTTATTCACAAATTGACATGAGAAATTTTTCACATAATTTACAAGAAGTGATTTTCAATTCTCTTAGAATTAAATTTTACACACAAACATCAATATTTGATGATTCGCATATAACATAAGTGTTGTAAGATTAGATAGATACTTTAAGTTGGATTCGATTGACAGTAGTGTTCAATTTTGACAGTTACCCCACCCACTTATTTTTATCTGTCAAAAAAAAAAAATCAAACGCGATTGTGCCAAGAAAACACGTTGTCAAACCCTTTCCGGACACAAACTGCATTTAGTTGAACAGAATTAGATAGATATGAAATAAATACATACCAAGTATAAATGTAAGGATGGTTATTTTGCTGGAAATTTAAATTAATAACATAATTTACATGTGTATTTTGTGGTGTCGCTACAATCGCAGTGATGTCATTCGGCGGTACGGAAGCTAGCGAACATGCCCGGTTTATTACGGAAGTTACCGAAAGGTTTAATGAAACTTTATCGTTTTTTTTTTTAAAGGTTAACAGTAAATAGGTCTTATCAGTGATAATAAGTATTAAATTTAACCGTTTAAATTAACTTTAAAGTGACAATAATAGCCAGATGATGTCGTTTGTACATCTACGTCACTGCTTTGTGACATCATGATGTATCTCCGCGTTTCTTATAGAGTCGCGTGCTTCAGAAGCTGCTGCACGCGCAAGAAAACGTTTATTCAAAAGTTGGAAAGATTGGTTACGCATCTTACCGACCATTTTTTCTTTGGAACAAAACAAGAAGGTTTAGATCTATTAGCACATTAAAATGGTAAGATTTAAAATAACTGCGGCATTATTTAGTGCGAGCAGCGGTATCATTTAAAATCTGTGTCACTTCTTCTTCTTCTTCCGTTACTGTGCAGGACTCCTCTGGAGCATACTCGCACATTGTGAGCTATGTACACGTGAGGGAGGGTCGGTAGTGCAGTTAAAAACAGGTTAAAAACATCTTGTAACTGGTCACTCCGTCATAGCAACCATTCTCGTCTGGAATACAGTAGTAATTGTTGATAAATTTTCCATACTGTATGGCATACTGTACTGGTGTGTTACTTGAATGTGCGGGCCCCGAAAGGCGGATCTCATGGCTGGCATCCACGTACATTTTGTGTCTACCTATATTTAAATGTTTGCATTCCTGGGTAGACCTACATTCTGAACCCCTCCTCCCTTTAAACTTTACTTTTCAGGAAATTAACGTACACACGCCATCAAAGAAAATGCGGCAAGTTAGTGATAAAGATATAATCTCAATTAGTCACCCTTGATTTTCTTTTGTGGATATTTTAAAGTTGTCTAGACCCAGGCCATGGCCCTATTTTATGAAACAACTAATGATCAATCGTTGGTACGATCACAATCGTTAGTAGTATTTCTTGAATGCTTTAGGCTACTATGAATTTATTAGGAAAATTTCAAGAGATTATTCCAAAAGTAAATATAAAGAAAAGGAAGATAGTTGACGAAGAAAGAGAAGTAACAGTGATCATCAATCAATTAATCAGTTGTGTCACAATGCTGAACCAAAATAGACACTGAAATGTGAATTTTGCATGGTGAAAGAAACGATTGAACACTATTTATACGATTGTGACAGATTTACTAAAGAAAGAACATATCTTAAAAATACAGTTGAACATATTATAGCAAGAGACAGTCTGGAAGTATATCATATAAACCTACAGGTTCTAACACAAAACATAGATAGTGCAACAGACACAACAAACATGGAGATCAGAATGGCCTTTGGGGTATTCCTAAGAAATCTGAATGAGTCATTGTCCATAATTAATTATTTTAACTTGCTCAACATCAACACACAAAAGTGTTAGTACAAAGTGAAAGCAATTGTAATTGAAGAGGCACATATGATAGTGACCATAGACAGTGTTATATTGGCAAATGAATATACAATAACAACAACAAAATGAATTACGCTTGACAATTATACATGCAATTTCAATTAATTTTCTTATGTGTACATATAATGCCTGCGCTGAATGCTTAGGTCGACAAAAGTAAATAAGTTTAAAATTTGATAACGATCAGAATTATTGTAAGATGTTTAATAAAACGGGTCACTGGCAGGTCTTTTAAAATTTCAGAATAACTATTCACTCGGGCATTAGGTATAATATGTTTGTTTGTTTTTATGGTGTTTTACGTCATATTCAACACATTTAAGGTTATATATATGACGGTCAATTTTTTGTGGTGGAGGCAGACCACCCACTTTTCCTGAGTAGAACCAGTACTGTACACCTCCAAGTCGAGCTCCCAGTGGGATTTGAACCCACCACGGTGAGAGGCGAATGTTTACAATGCAACGTTGTTAACCATCTGGCCATCTAGCCACGGAGACACTTAAATTTCAGTATAATATGTCACATAATTAAGGTCGCTATATATTATGTCACATAATTAAGGTCGCTCTATTGAATTTAAGACCAGACAAACCGGATGCATTATGGATAATGCATCTCTGTTTACGAATGGCAATATCTACATATTGAAATGATTGTCGGTTAGTCTTGTAAATATGGGTTCTCAATGGAGGTAACGTGACACTGTAATTGTTTTGAATAAAAAACTGTTTTATTAAAATATGATATTACAATTGAATAGTTGTTTAAACGTCATGATTACAAGTTATCACTGTTGTACGAGGTAGATGCATACTGTCAAGGTTTAAACAAATTTCATGTCGTCTACACTCAGGGTTTGAAAAATAGTATCGGTAATAGGATTGCAAATATAAGGCTTATTTATTTTCATTCTTATTTTTTCAAGATCATGAACAATTAATGTAGTGTTCTGTCTAGATTGACCACAAAATTTAGACACGTACATCAAGTGGGTTCTATAAATGAATGTACAGCCATATATTAAAATTCACTAGGACAGTTAAACTTAATAAATAGCATGTCTGTTAAATAAGTAGCTAAATATTAAGAATTCAAGTTACGATCAATAGTTTCATAAGAGAGCACGTCTTTACATAAAAGAAAGACACATCTTGACTTTTGAAATATGCAGGGTAAGGATATGCAAAATGCAAAAGAAACTCCAGTGTCGGGATATGCAAAATGCTAAATAAAACTCCAGTGTCGGGATATGCAAAATGCAAAAAAAACTCCAGTGTCAGGATATGCAAAATGCTAAATAAAACTCCAGTGTCGGGATATGCAAAATGCTAAATAAAACTCCAGTGTCGGGATATGCAAAATGCTAAATAAAACTCCAGTGTCGGGATATTCAAAATGCTAAATAAAACTCCAGTGTCGGGATATGCAAAATGCTAAATAAAACTCCAGTGTCGGGATATTCAAAATGCTAAATAAAACTCCAGTGTCGGGATATGCAAAATGCTAAATAAAACTCCAGTGTCGGGATATGCAAAATGCTAAATAAAACTCCAGTGAAGGGATATGCAAAATGCTAAATAAAACTCCAGTGTCGGGATATGCAAAATGCTAAATAAAACTCCAGTGAAGGGATATGCAAAATGCTAAATAAATCTCCAGTGTCGGGATATGCAAAATGCTAAATAAAACTCCAGTGTCGGGATATGCAAAATGCTAAATAAAACTCCAGTGTCGGGATATTCAAAATGCTAAATAAAACTCCAGTGTCGGGATATGCAAAATGCTAAATAAAACTCCAGTGTCGGGATATGCAAAATGCTAAATAAAACTCCAGTGAAGGGATATGCAAAATGCTAAATAAAACTCCAGTGTCGGGATATGCAAAATGCTAAATAAAACTCCAGTGAAGGGATATGCAAAATGCTAAATAAATCTCCAGTGTCGGGATATGCAAAATGCTAAATAAAACTCCAGTGTCGGGATATGCAAAATGCTAAATAAAACTCCAGTGTCGGGATATGCAAAATGCCAAATAAAACTCCAGTGTCGAGATATGCAAAATGCTAAATAAAACTCCAGTGTCGGGATATGCAAAATGCTAAATAAAACTCCAGTGTCGGGATAGTGTCGGGATATGCAAAATGCTAAATAAAACTCCAGTGTCGGGATATGCAAAATGCTAAATAAAACTCCAGTGAAGGGATATGCAAAATGCTAAATAAAACTCCAGTGTCGGGATATGCAAAATGCTAAATAAAACTCCAGTGTCGGGATATGCAAAATGCTAAATAAAACTCCAGTGTCGGGATATGCAAAATGCTAAATAAAACTCCAGTGTCGGGATATGCATAATGCTAAATAAAACTCCAGTGTCGGGATATGCAAAATGCTAAATAAAACTCCAGTGTCAGAATATGCAAAACACTAAATAAAACTCCAGTGTCGGGATATGCAAAATGCTAAATAAAACTCCAGTGTCGGGATATGCAAAATGCTAAATAAAACTCCAGTGTCGGGATATTCAAAATGCTAAATAAAACTCCAGTGTCGGGATATGCAAAATGCTAAATGAAACTCCAGTGTCGGGATATTCAAAATGCTAAATAAAACTCCAGTGTCGGGATATGCAAAATGCTAAATAAAACTCCAGTGTCGGGATATGCAAAATGCTAAATAAAACTCCAGGGAAGGGATATGCAAAATGCTAAATAAAACTCCAGTGTCGGGATATGCAAAATGCTAAATAAAACTCCAGTGAAGGGATATGCAAAATGCTAAATAAATCTCCAGTGTCGGGATATGCAAAATGCTAAATAAAACTCCAGTGTCATGCAAAATGCTAAATATAAACTCCAGTGTCGGGATATGCAAGAATGCCAAATTAAAACTCCAGTGTCGAGATATGCAAAATGCTAAATAAAACTCGCAGTGTCGGATATGCAAAATGCTAAATAGAAACTCCAGTGTCGGGATAGTGTCGGGATATTCAAAATGCTAAATAAAAACTCCAGTGTCGGGATATGCAAAATGCTAAATAAAACTCCAGTGAAGGGATATGCAAAATGCTAAATAAAACACCAGTGTCGGGATATGCAAAATGCTAAATAAAACTCCAGTGTCGGGATAATGCAAAATGCTAAATAAAACTCCAGTGTCGGGATATTGCAAAATGCTAAATAAAACTCAGTGTCGGGATATGCATAATGCTAAATAAAACTCAGTGTCGGGATATACAAAATGCTAAATAAAACTCCAGTGTCAGAATATGCAAAACACTAAATAAAACTCCAATGTCGGGATATGCAAAACGCTAAATAAAACTCCAGTGTCGGGATATGCAAAATGCTAAATAAAACTCCAGTGTCGGGATATGCAAAATGCTAAATAAAACTCCAGTGTCGGGATATGCAAAATGCTAAAAAAAAACTCCAGTGTCGGGATATGCAAAATGCTAAATAAAACTCCAGTGTCGGGATATGCAAAATGCTAAATAAAACTCCAGTGTCGGATATGCAAAATGCTAAATAAAACTCCAGTGTCAGAATATGCAAAACGCTAAATCAAACTCCAATGTCGGGATATGCAAAATGCTAAATAAAACTCCATTGTCGGGATATGCAAAATGCTAAATAACAACTCCAGTGTCGGGATATGCAAAATGCTAAAAAAAAACTCCAGTGTCGGGATATGCAAAATGCTAAATAAAACTCCAGTGTCGGGATATGCAAAATGCTAAATAAAACTCCAGTGTCAGAATATGCAAAACGCTAATAAAACTCCAGTGTCGGGATATGCAAAATGCTAAATAAAACTCCAGTGTCGGGATAGTGTCGGGATATGCAAAATGCTAATAAAACTCCAGTGTCGGGATATGCAAAATGCTAAAAAAAAACTCCAGTGTGGAGATATGCAAAAGTCCAAACAGACATTTAATGGTCAGGATATAATCAAAACAATTGATATATTTATATACTTGGTTTGCATATCTGAATAACTGTGCACGATTTGATGTCGCACTATATATTGTTCCAGATGGGATTGTTATGTTATTATTTATTATAGAACTGAAATGAGATTTAGATATTTAGTGTTGTATATGGATATCCCGCCCCCATCCCTATCATATGTTGTTTTCCAAAATGTTAACTTTTTCAATTTTATATGTAAGTTGCGAAGAGTTTTGTACTCGCTATTTTAATAAAAACCTTGGTTCATTTTAGAAGGATTGCTAGGTATATAGAGGATCTTACTTGAGTAATAATAATAATAATAATAATAAAGCTTTATTTAATGATGGTAACTCAATCAATTTACAACAATTGTTCTCCCTTGAGGCCATCAAATGAAGAAACATGTAACACACACACACATGGTTATATACATACAATATTATACAATTCTGAAGAGTTTCCTGTTGTAAAATCAGAAGTCCCTATATATAAATCTTTTAAAGTTATTTTAAAGTACTTAACCAATGCAAGCAAATAAAAATTAACTAGTATTACCTAAAAAGATAGAAATAATATTTCTTTTTAAATTTTTTGATATGTTTGGCTTGTCGCATTGGAGGTGCGATCGAGTTCCATATGACAGCACCAGAATAACGAATACATTGTACATACTTAGCCTATGTTTCGGGACGATTAGATCACCATTTGAACAAGTCCTTAATTTATAAGAGGAATGAACCTTTTGAAACAAAGATGTAAGATAGTCTGGAGCAAGATTATTGACACATTTGTAAACCTGCACTGCTTTATGAAATTGTATTCGATCATGGACATTTAACCATTTAAGCTCTTTAAATAAGTGTTTTGAAGATGCATCATATGGCTTATTAAGGATGATCCGAGCAGCTCTCTTTTGGATTTTTTGGATTCCTATTAATATTGTTGCTAGAGCAATTTCCCCAAATAGTGTCACCATAATCCAAAATTGGTTGTTATATGCATTGTGATACATAATTCTTGTTTCATATGTGAAAAATTTCTTGATTTTGCATAAAAGATTAGTTTTAATTGTTTGTTAAAGAAGTACAAAGATTATCAACATGGACGTCCCATGACAGGTTTTTATCAATATATACCCCTAATAATTTTTGACTCTGTACATTTCTATTTAAGAAATAATAAATATGTACCTGTGTTTTATCGGTGAATAAAACACAGTTAGGAGTTCGGATGCGTAGAAATTAAATCACGAGTGCATTAGCACGAGGTGATTTAATTACTCACATGTCCGAACGACTAACTGTGTTTTATTCACCGATAAAATACAGGTAGGTATTTATTATTTCGATTCTACCACAAGAGTTACCCCTTTGTTTACGCTATTGTTGGTGCACTATATATTATCTCGGAGGTCAAGGTAATCAGGCTGCTATGTTTACAGGCTGTTCCATTGGGCGCCCCCGTATGTAAAGTTCTGCGTTTCAATACACTAGTAGTCACGTGACAAACAATTAAGTCATTGCTTACTTCATATAGCTTGCACTGTATGACGTCAAACGTTCTCAGTTTGTTCAAGATGCGTATTAAAGTTATATGTGTATTAATGCATATGATGGGTTTATATCGGAGGTGTGCATGGTTTGGGAGCATGGCAAGTTTGTTGTAATTAACATTTCATTAAAATTACTGTTGAGTTTGTCTTCGTGACGTATATTTACCAAGTGACGTCATGTAACGTGCGCTTCCAATGGATGAAATATACGCGGGTAATTAATGGAACAGCTGTATTTTATCGTAGAATAACATACAGCTGTCTCCCTTCTTTGTGTATATGAAAGACTGCGGAGATCGTGTTAGAATGCTGTATTGTTAACATATAATTGTTTTACTTCATTATTAAGTTTAGAAAACTTTTGAGATGTACCTATAATCATATTATTTTTTTTTCCATTTCATTTATTAACATTTTATTTTGCTTATAGCCCATTGCTCTGTTTGTTTGAGACTAAGCTGGCTATTTTCTTGTATAATTTCAAGATTAGGACCACAGGTAGACAATGTTACATCATCAGCAAATATGTCTGTGTTTACATTTTCTACATAAAGTGGTAGATCATTGACAAACATGATAAACAGAAGTGGTCCAAGTATTGACCCTTGTGGTAGTACTCATTCATTGCAAGAGCCTCGCATTATATCATTTCTTGCCTCGCATTATATCATTTTTGTTAATGAGATTAATAAATTCAATAATGAATGAGAACGAATGTTAGATTCTGTTTATTACGTAACTTATAACGTCACATTACGTCAGAAAACGTACACTAACGTGACGTCCATGACGTCATTAACATTATGTTATACCACTAGTGGAATAGCGAAAATACTGACTGGTGTTATTACACTCCCACACCACATGTTATGTGATAAATACATATAAACAATGACATTTCCACACTCAGCTAGATGCAGTAATGAAATAATGTCTAATTATACTTACTTATATAATATGTAACTAAAATAATTATGTTCAGTGAATAAATATGTTCAGTGAATAAATGTAGTTCTGACTGTTCAGTGAATAAATATAGACTGAGACCTAATGGATTTCCTTTATTACTTGAACAATTTAGCAAGTGCTAACATTTTCTACTTACAATCTGCAAAAACTACTTGCATTTAACAAGTAAATAAGTGTTAAATTTGAACCCTGGTCCCTGAATTGTGTTCAAATGTTACCCTCGGGTAAACTTTGTCCTCGCCTCAAGGGGTCTTATGTTTTGCATAGGGAAAAACTTTAAAAATATTCTTCTCTACAACTATACAGGGCTTTCCGTTTATTTTTTACAGGCAAAGTTTTAAAAGTATGGCGATTTCTTTTTCCTTTTGTCGTTCGGGAACTGCTAAAATTTGCTGGTCAGCTAACCAAAGTAGGAGGGTAAATCATCCGCCTTTCGGCTACATGAACTAGATGTCTGATATTTTCCATGTACTTTAGCAGTGACCCAGGAGTCAAATCTAAGAAGCCCTGGGTGTTCACAGTTTTACAAAGAGTTACGTAGGAGAATCTTTAAAAATCCTCTTCTTTACAAGAGCAGTAGAGTTGTAATATTTTGTTGCCTGTAGCATAAGCTTATGATCCTCTACTAAGTTTGTTCAAATGGTGCGTAATTATATGGGGCGCCGTATTACTTTTTAATACCATTTGGTGATATCACCTATTCGAATCGGTGATATCACTGATTCGAATAGGTGATATCACGCATTCAAATAGGTGATATCACCGATTCATTCTGAATGCGTGATATCACCTATTGAATGGGTGATATCATCTATTCGAATCAGTGATATCACTGATTCGAATCAGTGATATCACTTATTCAAAACGAATGGGTGATATCATCAATTCGAATAGGTGATATCACTGATTCGAATAGGTGATATCACCCATTCATTTTGAATGAGTGATATCACCTATTCGAATCAGTGATTTTGAATGAGTGATATCACCTATTCGAATCAGTGATATCACCGATTACCAATTCAGAAATAAACTCTGTATAAATGACTGATCCCATCCAGGGTCCACGTAACTAAATAGACAGACCTTCAAAATCGTCGTCTGTTGCAACATTTGGCAGGTTGTTTCGTCATCGGCATATAATGGCCGGCTTTCATGTTATGGTCGCATCAGCTCTTGCAGCAATAGATGCGGACATTTCCCCCCTCCCCCACACAGCAGAAGGGTTATACACCCTACCAAACATACCCCTACAGGGATCGATCCAGAAAATGCGGTACTGCTGCCCCCACCACCACCCCAACCCCGCAAAATATAATTTCATTTTCTATGCCTTTTCTAATATTTGATACAGTAATTCAAGTTGTAAATAAACACACACTTCACCAATTACACTGAGAAACACAGTGGACAGTTATTATCTAACCGTTAGCAACACCATATAATACCAGTGACGTATAACGTTCTCCGTGATAATACTCTTGGGGGAAGTCTGTATTTTTCTTGTTGTAAAAACGAATAGGTGATATCACTGATTCGAATAGGTGATATCACTGATTCAAAACGAAAGGGTGATATCACCTATTGAATGAGTGATATCACCTATTTGAATGAGTGATATCACTGATTCGAATAGGTGATATCACCCATTCGTTTTGAAAGAGTGATATCACCTATTCGAATTAGTGATATCACTTATTCAAATAGGTGATATCACCCATTCAATAGGTGATATCACCCTTTTATTTCGAATCGGTGATATCACCTATTTGAATCAGTGATATCACTGATTCGAATAGGTGATATCACTGATTCGAATAGGTGATATCACTCATTTAAATTTGAATCAGTGATATCACCTATTCGAATCAGTGATATCACTCATTCAAATTGGTGATATCACTGAATTGTATTAAAAAGCAATACGGCGCCTCATATAATTATGCATATTTTTTCACCAAAAACGCATTAAAAATAAGATCAATGCGTACAAAAACGCATTAAAATAAAGTCAATGCGTACAAAAACACATTAAAAAATTGCTAATATATAACATTGAGAATGAAACTCCCGCATACACACATCAATAGCGTAAGAAAAGTCGAGTGTGCTCACTCCGCCAAGTTGCAAAGAATACGCCTTTTTTTTTTTTTTTTTTGATATATGAACCAACTTAATGCCGGTATCATACGACAATTGCATTGACTTTAATATCAACAATTGCCGCAATGTTATATGCCGCTAACCTCTCAAATTATATTCTACTTTCGCCTAGGAGTCCAATACTTCACGACGAGAGTTAATTCTGTCTCTAGTCCATCTACTGTCATGTGTCGTTTGTATGTATAGTAAGTCTCAGTTGTGCATTTGATGATATAATACCATTTTAAAAAAACTGACATTTTATAACTTTTAATGTTAGACAATAATAATATCATTTAAACTCTGTTTTTATATTAATGGATATAATTAGAAATATGAAACCATGTGTAATGGGCATATCTTTATTTCATTTAAAAATATACGCATATATCGTGGTTACATCAAATATTGACTGTATACAAACTATATATATTACATATAAATTATCAAATATACGTTATGTTAATTGCTTATCTGTTTGAACCATTTGAAACAAATACAATCTATCAAGTTTGAGCGCTCAACTTAAAATAGAACTTATTGCATTCGCCGTTTCAGTTTGTCGGTGACAATATTATCAAAGCAAGTTTTGAAAATGAAGACTCTAGCTAGCGTTAGTTAAACTCCTTAGAATATATAAATTCTGTTAGACTCATTTAATTAGCATTGATATCCTTGGGAAATATCACTGGCAGTTTAAAGCTTTAGTTCGACGTCGAAACCCTCACTGCTCATGCTAATTTGCAATTATTAAAATGTTATCATGGTGAAAAACTGAAACGTCGGTTATAGTGAGTGACATATCACATATATATATAAATATATAAAACATACAACCATATAGTTCTAAACAAGAAAGGGTAGAGATATCATATATAAATAAATGTAATTTAAAAAAACGATGATATATTCTAAATGTAAATAAAAACAATGATACATTTTCTAAAACTGGCGACTCAAAAGTTCTATACGTGTGTCCTGCCTTTTAATGGTTTATTTTAGAGAATTGTTTGGTTTCTGAAATACGGTTATGTTACGAAAGTTGTAAAAATAAATAAATCTGAAGTTATAAAAGCTGTAAAAATTAATAAAACTGAAGTTATAAAATTATCCTTACCTTTATAGAGTTGATAAACATGTTGTTTACCTTTCAAGTTATAATCTCAAATTGTTTCACTTTTAAGTCCAGAATATCATACACGTCTAAACGGTTAGGCACGTGAGCGGAGAATGACAAAACGTTTTTACACATTATCTTTGAATGGTGTGAACCGAGAGCATGGGACATCCATGATTTTTTTAAACAAAGGGTGGGAAACACAGTGGCGTCTGTGTGGTAGTATCATACAAGTTATGTGTATAGGATTATATCTTTATGTAGTAATTGTCTTCATCATAATTTTTAATGACTAGTATTTTAGTTGCTATTTGTGCTTTCGTATGGTAGTATGGTACAGTTTTTATACTAATTTGTATCTATCATTCCTAAATTCTGTTCTGACTGGGGCGTATCTATCTAACGTCTCTTAGAAATGTGTGTATACCGTCTGACAGACCCATCAAGATATTCATATCTATTGTTGGTGACATTGTAAGCATATAATGTGTAATTTCTAGTGGGAAATATTTGGAAGAGCGCGTCAAAATGTCTATATGCAGATTCATCCCGACCCAATCCAATCAGTCTAGCCCATTCTTTAAATATATCCGGATTGAGACCATTGACGTATACAAATGTTGAAATTAATATGCGTTGGAAATGTTTTAAATGCTGTGTCCAAAATAGGCGTCGAATATTGTAGGCCCATTCTATAGCTGTTCCAATAATGTCTTGAATATCTGTCCATAATTGAAAAGTGTGTTTGATTTTCTCAATTTGTGTCATATTACTTCGAATATAAGTTCAATATTAAAATAAAAAGCAATTAATTCCGTTTGTCTCGTAGTGTATTATGTATTATGAAGATCGATCGATGTATACTTTAAAATATATTAAATATATCGTTTGAATCACTAAGGTTCTATTTATTCCGTTTGTTTGTGATACATTGTCATTGTCCATTAAAGTCTATTTGTATCATTTGTTTTTAAAAATAATTTCCAATTTAATCATGTTATTTATTCCGTCTATCTGTTAGCGCACTTGGTTGTAAGACATTGTCGTAAGATATAATAAGTGTTTTTTATTTAAAAAATTGCAATTTACTCCGTATATCCGTGGCACTCTCAGCTGGCGTATAAAGTATGGAGGAGGCTAGAGTGTAATAAAATCCCAATGTATTAGGGTTTAAGGTATTAAAATTCGGGATATCTTCGGTCTGTCCCATATTCTCTGTAATAGTAGCAGTTACTGGGAAACAAGTCTTAGATGTTTGTAACCTAAAACATGCTCAGTTGCCATCCATTATTTTAAGGTTGAAGTTGATAAAAGTGTATTGTGTTATATGTGATAATGTAATAAAGTTTAGTTCACGTGGTATATATTATCTTGATATGTATGTGTGTCTGTGATACATTAAGCATGTATGTTTGGTGTTATGTGTCACAGTTATGGGTATCATTTATGTATCATGCATGTGTATTGTGTTATTGTTATGTGTTACAGTTATGTGTATTATAACGCAGGTCATGTGGCACAAAATATTATGATGCATCACGCATTTGTTATGTGTCACTGTTATGTGTTACAGTTATGTGTTTACAGCGCAGGTCATGTGGCACATAATATTATGATAAATATGTGTGCCTATGATGCATCACGCATGTGTTATGAGTTACTTTTATGTGCTACAATTATGTTTTTACAGTTATGTGTTACAATTATGTGTTTATAGCGCAGGTCATGTGGCACATAATATCATGATAAATATATGTGTCTATGATGCATCACGCATGTAAGCTAAATACATTATTAAACTATTTACTCTTTCTGAAATTTCATGACCTATCATGTCACTATACCATTTTTTGATGTGACGTAACATATCATAAATAAGTACGCCTTATCTCTGGTTTGTAACAGCTCTATTCGAATAGAGTAACTTGGATGACTTTATTTAACATTAATATCAGGACGATTTGACGCATCGTGCTATAAACATGTACGCCTTATGCCAGTTGTTATGTGACAATGCTATTACTAATATAAAACACAATGTATGGTGTACTGTATAAGCTATCAAAATACTTACTTTTTCTTAAATGTCATACCTATATGTTTCAATACCATTTATTTGATGTGACGTAGCATTGTAATCAAGTACGCCTTATCTCTGGTTTGCAACAAAACTATTATGTTAATTAGAAAAATGTCATACCTATTTTGAAAATACATTGCACGAAAAGTCGAGTGTGCTCACTCCGCCCAGTTGCAAAGAATACGCATTTGTAAATGCAAATACGGAATGTAAGTTTGGTTCATGTGTACAGCATTGTGATGAAAGCTTATCTGGAACACTGGACCAAGTGTAAGACACTCGGAAATGCCCCACCTCTGCATCCCTACCATTATCCAATCAGATTCAACATCAAGAAACATTGATTTTATACATTTGTTTTACTCAGCTTAGCGATATGTCAATTTTGTGATCTCCATATTTGCTTTGTAGCGTGAATGTATCTCCATCCATGTTGGACAAGCCGGGGTGCAGATTGGCAATGCTTGTTGGGAGTTGTATTGTTTGGAACATGGCATTCAGCCCGATGGTCAGATGCGCAGTGACAAGACCACCAGTAGCGGAGACGATTCTTTCAGCACTTTCTTCAGCGAGACTGGAGCTGGCAAACATGTTCCCAGAGCAGTCTTTGTTGACCTAGAGCCCACAGTAGTTGGTAAGTAGAGCAGTCTTTGTCGACCTAGAGCCCACAGTAGTTGGTATGTAGAGCAGTCTTTGTCGACCTAGAGCCCACAGTAGTTGGTAAGTAGAGCAGTCTTTATCGACCTAGAGCCCACAGTAGTTGGTAAGTAGAGCAGTCTTTGTCGACCTAGAGCCCACAGTAGTTGGTAAGTAAAGCAGTCTTTGTCGACCTAGAGCCCACAGTAGTTGGTAAGTAGAGCAGTCTTTGTCGACCTAGATCCCAGAGTAATTGGCGAGTAGAGCAGTCTTTGTCGACCTAGTGCCCACAGTAGTTTGTAAGTAAAGCAGTCTTTGTCGACCTAGAGCCCACAGTAGTTGGTAAGTAGAGCAGTCTTTGTCGACCTAGAGCCCACAGTAGTTGGTAAGTGTTTTTGAAAATCTGAAACGCAAATGGCCTAGCTGGAGGTCAAATCTATATTCACATCGAGACTAGTGGAGATGGACTTCGGTTTTAAGTCAGCAAATTTTGTTCACCCTTTTTGTTTTGCCTTAAATTGGGAATTTTTCACAATGAAACAAAAGCAGTGTTGTATGCTTACATACAGTGCAAACACATTACCACATATATATATCCTCTTGTATTACATTGCAAACACATTACCATATATATATCCTCTTGTATTACATTGCAAACACATTACCACATATATAATTATATCCTCTTGTATTACATTGCAAACACATTACCATATATATATCCTCTTGTATTACATTGCAAACACATTACCACATATATATATCCTCTTGTATTACATTGCAAACACATTACCACATATATATATCCTCTTGTATTACATTGCAAACACATTACCATATATATATACATCCTCTTGTATTACATTGCAAACACATTACCACATATATATATCCTCTTGTATTACATTGCAAACACATTACCACATATATATATCCTCTTGTATTACATTGCAAACACATTACCACATATATATATCCTCTTGTATTACATTGCAAACACAATACCATATATATACATCCTCTTGTATTACATTGCAAACACAATACCATATATATACATCCTCTTGTATTACATTGCAAACACATTACCACATATATATATCCTCTTGTATTACATTGCAAACACATTACCACATATATACATCCTCTTGTATTACATTGCAAACACAATACCATATATATACATCCTCTTGTATTACATTGCAAACACATTACCACATATATATATCCTCTTGTATTACATTGCAAACACATTACCACATATATATATCCTCTTGTATTACATTGCAAACACAATACCATATATATACATCCTCTTGTATTACATTGCAAACACATTACCACATATATATATCCTCTTGTATTACATTGCAAACACATTACCACATATATATATCCTCTTGTATTACATTGCAAACACATTACCACATATATATATCCTCTTGTATTACATTGCAAACACAATACCATATATATACATCCTCTTGTATTACATTGCAAACACATTACCATATATATATACATCCTCTTGTATTACATTGCAAACACATTACCACATATATACATCCTCTTGTATTACATTGCAAACACATTACCACATATATATATCCTCTTGTATTACATTGCAAACACATTACCACATATATACATCCTCTTGTATTACATTGCAAACACATTACCACATATATACATCCTCTTGTATTACATTGCAAACACATTACCACATATATACATCCTCTTGTATTACATTGCAAACACATTACCACATATATATATCCTCTTGTATTACATTGCAAACACATTACCACATATATACATCCTCTTGTATTACATTGCAAACACATTACCACATATATACATCCTCTTGTATTACATTGCAAACACATTACCACATATATACATCCTCTTGTATTACATTGCAAACACAATACCATATATATACATCCTCTTGTATTATTTCATTACCCTCACCTAAAAGAATATATTTTCCCCTTCTTTCGTTTAAAGCTTCGCTCTAAATATAAAAACAATTATGTGGGGGAGAGGGTGGGGGCAATTGGGAATTGTACCATTTTTCGGTACCGCTTATAGAAGGCAGAAAACACACTGTCTTCATCTCACCAATGCCAAGTTAAAACCATCCAATGTTATAGAACTGAATCTCCACGGTTAACTTGATGAATATTTTTATACATGGATGAGTCTAAAAAATAATTTTGAATCATTACAATGGATATTATAAGCAGGAACATCAGGTACTTAGATGGAAATGAAGCTTTGAGGTCACTTGGGTCTGTGTCAGGGTTACTGGAACCAAACTTGCTAGTAAGGTAGCTTATATGGATTTAGGAAGCTTGGGGTTGATTTTGAGATCATTGGGGTCAAGGTCACTTCACTACAAATAGAAAAAATGATTTCTGCTCAGTTAGAAATAAGATATTCAACCAAATCTTACTTTGTAGGTAGCTTATTTGGGATTGGGATTGCATTTGAGGTCACCCAGGGATCAAGGTTAACGTTGCTGTTTCTAAAAATAGACTTAAGTTATGAATGAGGTATTGGAACGAAACTTACTGTGTAGGTTGCTTATATGGTACGTAAGCTTGGGATTAAATTTGAGGTCACTGAGTCAAGGTTACTATTTCTAAAAATAGAAAAATCCAGACAATAACTTTAGATAGGAGTGAGGCAGGAGTGAGATACTGAAGTAACGGTAGGTAAGATGGAAAGAAATATTGGAACGAAACTATTGGAAACCTGGTTTTCGTGGAATTTCCATGTTTTTTGTTATTATTTACAGATGAGGTGCGCACAGGTACTTACCGTCAACTGTTTCATCCAGAGCAACTGATCTCTGGCAAGGAAGATGCAGCCAACAACTATGCCAGAGGACATTACACAGTCGGAAAAGAAATTATAGACATTGTTCTAGATAGGATTAGAAAAGTGGTATGCAAAAAAAAAAAAAAAAACTTAAAAAAACAGAATTGCCTCGCCAGGTTCAACCAAAGTACTGTCGCTATCGCATTAATAATTTTAAATTCATAATATCAGAACATGAATTAAATATCAGTGTAGTTGAATACTGAATATTTTATTTGGAATTCGATCCTATTTAATTTAATTTAAATGGTGGAAAAGATTGGATGACAAACATTTACATTATCTGGCTTTGACTTTAATATTGTACAAACAGTGGACATTTGCAACACAATGTAGTTTACATGTAAACCTAGATGGTAGTTAGCCTATTGTTTCGGGCGCTTGTTTCAGCCAAAGACTTTTTTGGCAATAACATGAATTTTTAGTGGTAAATGAAGATACCTAAAATCTTAAAATCATTTGAGAAACAAATATTTTACGGTCAGAATGTTTTTTGATGGAGCTTTTCCCTTGTAAATTCCGTGTTGCTAGGACAGCAGAAAATTAACAAATCTCGAATATCTTAAGTTAGCCGTAATAAATTTGAGGGTGTCTTAATTTTCGTTTGCCTAACATATTAAAACTATTTGAGATAAAAAATCTGAAAAATAGTATTTTTCTAATTTTTAATGCAGCAGAATTTTGCATCATAAACAACTTTCGCACATGCAATTTTTATTTTTCAATCAATTTTGAAGTAAGATATTTTTATTTAACACTAAAAATCTCTGTTTTACTGATATCAATTTATTTAGGTTAAAGCTGAATTTTGTCTGAAAAGTCAAATAAACCTAAAATTTTTATTCAACTTTTATTTCCACAGGCTGACATATGCACAGGGCTTCAAGGTTTCCTCGTCTTTCACAGTTTTGGTGGCGGCACCGGGTCTGGCTTTGCTGCACTCTTGATGGAAAGGCTGTCCGTCGACTATGGAAAGAGATCCAAACTTGAGTTTGTAATCTACCCTTCCCCACAGGTAAGCCCACAGCATTGAGATAGTAGTTATAGCCCAGGAATATGGGCTAGTAGTTACAGCCCAGGAACTTGGGCTAGTAGTTATAGCCCAGGAACTTGGGCTAGTAGTTATAGCCCAGGAATGTGGGCTAGTAGTTATAGCCCAGGAACTTGGGCTGGTAGTTATAGCCCAGGAACTTGGGCTGGTAGTTATAGCCCAGGAACTTGGGCTGGTAGTTATAGCCCAGGAACTTGGGCTAGTAGTTATAGCCCAGGAACTTGGGCTAGTAGTTATAGCCCAGGAACTTGGGCTAGTAGTTATAGCCCAGGAACTTGGGCTAGTAGTTATAGCCCAGGAATGTGGGCTAGTAGTTATAGCCCAGGAATGTGGGCTAGTAGTTATAGCCCAGGAATGTGGGCTAGTAGTTATAGCCCAGGAACTTGGGCTAGTTGTTATAGCCCAGGAACTTGGGCTAGTAGTTATAGCCCAGGAACTTGGGCTAGTAGTTATAGCCCAGGAACTTGGGCTAGTAGTTATAGCCCAGGAACTTGGGCTAGTAGTTATAGCCCAGGAACTTGGGCTAGTAGTTATAGCCCAGGAACTTGGGCTAGTAGTTATAGCCCAGGAACTTGGGCTAGTAGTTATAGCCCAGGAATGTGGGCTAGTAGTTATAGCCCAGGAACTTGGGCTAGTAGTTATAGCCCAGGAACTTGGGCTAGTAGTTATAGCCCAGGAATGTGGGCTAGTAGTTATAGCCCAGGAACTTGGGCTAGTAGTTATAGCCCAGGAACTTGGGCTAGTAGTTATAGCCCAGGAACTTGGGCTAGTAGTTATAGCCCAGGAATGTGGGCTAGTAGTTATAGCCCAGGAACTTGGGCTAGTAGTTATAGCCCAGGAACTTGGGCTAGTAGTTACAGCCCAGGAATGTGGGCTAGTAGTTATAGCCCAGGAACTTGGGCTAGTAGTTATAGCCCAGGAACTTGGGCTAGTAGTTATAGCCCAGGAACTTGGGCTAGTAGTTATAGCCCAGGAATGTGGGCTAGTAGTTATAGCCCAGGAACTTGGGCTAGTAGTTATAGCCCAGGAACTTGGGCTAGTAGTTATAGCCCAGGAACTTGGGCTAGTAGTTATAGCCCAGGAACTTGGGCTAGTAGTTATAGCCCAGGAACTTGGGCTAGTAGTTATAGCCCAGGAACTTGGGCTAGTAGTTATAGCCCAGGAATGTGGGCTAGTAGTTATAGCCCAGGAACTTGGGCTAGTAGTTATAGCCCAGGAATGTGGGCTAGTAGTTATAGCCCAGGAACTTGGAGTAGTATTTATAGCCCAGGAACTTGGGCTAGTAGTTATAGCCCAGGAATGTGGGCTAGTAGTTATAGCCCAGGAATGTGGGCTAGTAGTTATAGCCCAGGAACTTGGGCTAGTAGTTATAGCCCAGGAACTTGGGCTAGTAGTTATAGCCCAGGAATGTGGGCTAGTAGTTATAGCCCAGGAATGTGGGCTAGTAGTTATAGCCCAGGAATGTGGGCTAGTAGTTATAGCCCAGGAACTTTGGCTAGTAGTTATAGCCCAGGAACTTGGGCTAGTAGTTATAGCCCAGGAACTTGGGCTAGTAGTTATAGCCCAGGAACTTGGGCTAGTAGTTATAGCCCAGGAATGTGGGCTAGTAGTTATAGCCCAGGAACTTGGGCTAGTAGTTATAGCCCAGGAACTTGGGCTAGTAGTTATAGCCCAGGAACTTGGGCTAGTAGTTATAGCCCAGGAATGTGGGCTAGTAGTTATAGCCCAGGAACTTGGGCTAGTAGTTATAGCCCAGGAACTTGGGCTAGTAGTTATAGCCCAGGAATGTGGGCTAGTAGTTATAGCCCAGGAACTTGGGCTAGTAGTTATAGCCCAGGAACTTGGGCTAGTAGTTATAGCCCAGGAATGTGGGCTAGTAGTTATAGCCCAGGAACTTGGGCTAGTAGTTATAGCCCAGGAATGTGGGCTAGTAGTTATAGCCCAGGAATGTGGGCTAGTAGTTATAGCCCAGGAACTTGGGCTAGTAGTTATAGCCCAGGAACTTGGGCTAGTAGTTATAGCCCAGGAATGTGGGCTAGTAGTTATAGCCCAGGAATGTGGGCTAGTAGTTATAGCCCAGGAACTTGGGCTAGTAGTTATAGCCCAGGAACTTGGGCTAGTAGTTATAGCCCAGGAATGTGGGCTAGTAGTTATAGCCCAGGAACTTGGGCTAGTAGTTATAGCCCAGGAACTTGGGCTAGTAGTTATAGCCCAGGAATGTGGGCTAGTAGTTATAGCCCAGGAATGTGGGCTAGTAGTTATAGCCCAGGAACTTGGGCTAGTAGTTATAGCCCAGGAATGTGGGCTAGTAGTTATAGCCCAGGAACTTGGGCTAGTAGTTATAGCCCAGGAACTTGGGCTAGTAGTTATAGCCCAGGAATGTGGGCTAGTAGTTATAGCCCAGGAACTTGGGCTAGTAGTTATAGCCCAGGAACTTGGGCTAGTAGTTATAGCCCAGGAACTTGGGCTAGTAGTTATAGCCCAGGAATGTGGGCTAGTAGTTATAGCCCAGGAATGTGGGCTAGTAGTTATAGCCCAGGAACTTGGGCTAGTAGTTATAGCCCAGGAACTTGGGCTAGTAGTTATAGCCCAGGAATGTGGGCTAGTAGTTATAGCCCAGGAACTTGGGCTAGTAGTTATAGCCCAGGAATGTGGGCTAGTAGTTACAGCCCAGGAACTTGGGCTAGTAGTTATAGCCCAGGAATGTGGGCTAGTAGTTATAGCCCAGGAACTTGGGCTAGTAGTTATAGCCCAGGAACTTGGGCTAGTAGTTATAGCCCAGGAACTTGGGCTAGTAGTTATAGCCCAGGAATGTGGGCTAGTAGTTATAGCCCAGGAACTTGGGCTAGTAGTTATAGCCCAGGAATGTGGGCTAGTAGTTACAGCCCAGGAACTTGGGCTAGTAGTTATAGCCCAGGAATGTGGGCTAGTAGTTATAGCCCAGGAATGTGGGCTAGTAGTTACAGCCCAGGAACTTGGGCTAGTAGTTATAGCCCAGGAACTTGGGCTAGTAGTTATAGCCCAGGAACTTGGGCTAGTAGTTATAGCCCAGGAACTTGGGCTAGTAGTTACAGCCCAGGAATGTGGGCTAGTAGTTATAGCCCAGGAACTTGGGCTAGTAGTTACAGCCCAGGAACTTGGGCTAGTAGTTATAGCCCAGGAACTTGGGCTAGTAGTTATAGCCCAGGAACTTGGGCTAGTAGTTATAGCCCAGGAACTTGGGCTAGTAGTTATAGCCCAGGAACTTGGGCTAGTAGTTATAGCCCAGGAACTTGGGCTAGTAGTTATAGCCCAGGAACTTGGGCTAGTAGTTACAGCCCAGGAACTTGGGCTAGTAGTTATAGCCCAGGAACTTGGGCTAGTAGTTATAGTCCAGGAACTTGGGCTAGTAGTTATAGCCCAGGAACTTGGGCTGGTAGTTATAGCCCAGGAATGTGGGCTAGTAGTTATAGCCCAGGAACTTGGGCTGGTAGTTATAGCCCAGGAACTTGGGCTAGTAGTTATAGCCCAGGAACTTGGGCTAGTAGTTATAGCCCAGGAACGTGGGCTAGTAGTTATAGCCCAGGAACTTGGGCTAGTAGTTATAGCCCAGGAACATACCTAGGCAAAATGGAGACCTTGTTTTTGATTGCCAACCATGAACTACCATGGGAGACCATCAAATACCATGGTTTTATCCATCTGTGACCATGGTTGACCATGGCTGACCATGGTCATATTTGATAATGATGCTAAACTATTTTTGACCATGGTCAAACTTTGTAGACCATCGTTGACCATGGTTGAGATTTGGAGACCATTGTTGACCACATGTGATCTTTAAATATATAAAGAATTAAACTGAGTGAAAATGTGACAATCACTGACTTTTAGAAAACAAACTGTACTCTAGATATTTGGCAAATCTTCATAAAACAAATTTCAGTGAATTTTTTATAAAGTTTTAGTGAATATATTTATATTTGAATTTTTTTTAAACAGAATTTTATGTATGGAGATTTTTATTTATTTTGCCATTTCTCTTTAGATTTCAATAAAAGTGCATAAAAAGAACAAAGACAAGTTGCAAAACTATTGAATAAATTAGATTAAGGAATGGTGCAGGAATGGTTTCTGTTGAAATCATAGACTTGTGGAATATTTATTCACATCCAAGTCAAAGAGTGACATAATTAACCTTAGGTCAAGCACTTGACAGATTGTAATGTTTATGAGGACTGCAAGAAGCAGGTAAATACTGCTAGATGGGTGCTATAAGATACTGATTTTACATCTGGTTATTTAAGGAAATGGATAAAGGTGCATTTTGGGAGAAGATTTTGCTCAGTTTGAAATTTGTGTGGGAAAAAAGATTTGCATGAAAAAAGGCTAAAATAGTGTCTATTTAACTTAATTAATTCTGTGTTTCCACACAAAATGTGTGGGGATTTAATGTATATATCTGGACTATGTTGTCAAGCACTAAATTACAAGGTTATAGTTACAAGTGAAACCTAACAAAACATGGAATAATTGACAAGTGAGGTAAGAAGTTTCAATTTTCTACATGTAGAAATGAAATAATGCTCATTTGACGATTCTTGCACTTTGCACTTCTTCTCATTGCCTTCTATCATTGTGTGAAGTTTCACTTTAGTCCCATCAGTAGTTTTGAAGTTGTACTACGGACAAAAGTGGGACGGATGGAAGGACAAAGCGGCGACTATATGCTCCCTTGAAAATTTTGGGGAGATAAAATGCCAGTTGATAAAAGTGCTAGATTTGAGCCCTGCTCTAAATAGCGAAAATCACTCTCTTTTTTTCCCCAGTTTTGACAATCTTGCACTTCTTTTTTCCCCAATTCAGCAGGCTAGGCCTTTTCTCTAAAGTCCTGGTGACATCAGCTCCAATCTTGTTTTAAAAGCATATAATTATAGCAAATACAAATGAATTGTAGGTGGCAACGGCTGTAGTAGAGCCATACAACTCCGTCCTGACTACACACACCACCCTGGAACACTCGGACTGTGCCTTCATTGTGGATAATGAAGCTATCTACGACATCTGTCGGAGAAACTTGGACATTGAACGACCATCCTACACAAACTTGAACAGGCTCATCGCACAGATTGTCAGCTCTATCACTGCCTCGCTGCGCTTTGATGGTATACAGATTTGTGAGAATTATAACAAAATTAACAAATAAGTAACATGACGCCAGTACTTAGATATCTCTGCCCTATTGTTGATGTCGGGAGTATATTGACAATAGATTATATTATATTATCACATAACATGCGGTGTGGGAGTGTAATAACACCATTTAATATTTTCAATATTCCACTAGTGTTTTAACAACGTTGTACCGCCAGCAGTTGTTTTAGAGTGAACAACAGATTCATTTCATCGAGAAGTGAGCAGACTTGATATTTTCAACAATGTAAAGTGAAAATGTGAGTTTGATCACTTTGAGAGAAATAAATAGAGGATCTTACATGAATGCCTGTTTAATATTGAATATTGCAATTAAGCTAAAAAATGTGATTGTAGAAAGTTAGAGACTTGGTACTCAGTAAATAGTCAAGTTTAAAGGGACACTGTCCGTAACTTTTAGCTTATAAAACACCCAATAATGATGTTCGCAAACATTATACACTAAACATTATTCAATATTTACTAATTAACAGAAGCAAGATTGTTTAACGGAATTCAATCGCGGTACAAAAAAATGCAAATCCACTTTGTGGGTTTGAACTCGCAGCCCAAACTCGCAGTAAAAATAAGTGTGCGTGAGCGTAAAGTTGTCGGAACTCGCTCCCGACTGAGCTAAGCGGGCTATACATATTACGCAATACATACTATGGTGAAAACCTAGTGCGCTACGGAAGTCACGTGAACGCATAAAAGGTAAATATTGTGGGTCCCACTTTATTTACATTTAATAATTAAAACTTTTTTTTCTTTCAAACTCACGAATGTATTCCTACATACTTCTTAGGGTCTATCCTCATGTTTTCATGTATACATTTCAATGAATAAAAGTCAGACAGTTATTTGGTTATGCTCAATATCTGCTTACTTACGGACAGTGTCCCTTTAAGAGATTTCAGACATACTGCCATAAAAATAAATACTTGTAGAAATCGTTTATGGAAGGACCAAAGATATATTTAATTCTATATACAGTATTTCTTCATTAGTGTTTTCGAAATTACACCACTACACCAAAGGAGAAAATACTTTAGTGTCCGATGTTTTTGGAACTGTACCATACTCCTGCCATTTTTCAGAACTGTACTAGCTACCTGCCAATAAATAATGGAACTGTACCATACTCCTGCCATTTTTCAATACCCGGTCGAGTTTAAAAACCCACAATTATTTTAATAAAATGTTCTGTGGGCTAAAATTTGAACAGTTTATTCAGGAAAGATTATATTTTATGGCAGTATGTCTGAAATCTCTTAAACTTGACTATTTACCGAGTACCAGGTCTCTAACTTTCTACAATCACATGTTTTAGCTTAATTTCAACATTTAACCTACCATAACTCGCATAATATAGGTTCAAATTTCACGGGAATCAGGTGACATACACAACATTCCTTCCAAATTAAAATGGCCGATTCACTTTTCTAATAGTTTAAGGCTAACAAGTCATAAAACTAGATTTACTAACTCTTTTGAAACTTGTTTTTTTTACTGGGAACTGTACCTACGGCTGCCAAACTGTACCTACGGCTGCTGGTAATCGGGTGTGAATACAGAAAACGGGGGAAAATATATATACTTTTAGAGGAGGGTAATGAAATACTACAAGAGAATGTATACATGGTAGTGTGTTTGCAAGGTATTTAAACATACAATATTGTTTTTGTTTGATAGTGAAAAACTCCCAATTTAAGGCAAAATGACTCAATTTTTCCCAATTGAATGGGTACCTGGATGCAATAGTACCATTCCCAGAAAACAAATCAGTGTATTATGATGTTGTATGTTTACTTGATCTTCTCCATACAACCAACCTTGTTGATTTCTGCAATCTGATGTTTTAAATGGCTATTGAAGAGGTAATTCCGCTGCATAAGAAAGGCTCGATGATTCGGCCTTCATTTGTAAACAGTCTATTAAATCATTTTAGGATTATTTATTTTTAGAATGTTGTGATTCTTGGTTTCAAGAAACTCATACTCATTGAGTGATACAAACAGTCTTAATCTGTTTCTCACAGCAAATAAAAGGCTCATTCAGTTCTGAGAACACACTGAGTTGCATCATAATAGCATGACGTGATGTCACTCATAATAGCATGACGTGACATCATAATACCAGGGTGTGAGGTCATAATACCAGATAGTGATGTCATGATAGGAGCCACCAAATGAACATTCTGATTTGTTCAGCGACAAAAATTGGACCAATGAAACCAGTTAATTTAAAGCTCATTACATTCTCAGAACACACAGAGGTTTTACTGGATATTGAGTAAATGAGGTTCTTGAAACCCAGAAACACAAAATGATTTAATAGAGCATTCTGTATGTTTATTTCACTAGTGCGATAGGATAAATATATCGTGGTTATTACGCTCCCACATAGCAAGTTATGTGATAAATATTGTTACATTTTAGACGTTGCTTATTAAACTACCGGTTGCAGTACAATTCTGAATACAATGTTGATGCTCATTGGAAGAATGAAAGAAATATGAGACATTGAGTTCTATTCATATCAGTGATTTTGTATGGTAAAAATGTTCGAAACTTGTTATTTACAGGTGCTTTGAATGTCGACTTGACCGAGTTCCAGACCAACTTGGTGCCATACCCCAGAATCCATTTTCCTCTGGGTACTTATGCGCCCATCATCTCGGCTGAGAAGGCTTACCATGAGCAGCTCTCGGTGGCCGAGCTCACCAATGCCTGCTTTGAGCCGGCCAATCAGATGGTGAAGTGCGACCCACGTCACGGCAAGTACATGGCATGCTGCATGCTGTACAGGGGTGATGTCGTACCCAAAGATGTCAATGCCTCCATCGCCACCATCAAGACCAAAAGAACCATCCAGTTTGTCGACTGGTGTCCCACTGGCTTTAAGGTTGGCATCAACTACCAGCCACCGTGCATCGTACCAGGAGGTGACTTGGCCAAGGTCCAGAGAGCTGTCTGCATGTTGAGCAACACGTCCGCCATCGCGGAGGCCTGGGCCCGTCTTAATCACAAGTTCGACCTGATGTATGCCAAGCGTGCGTTTGTCCATTGGTATGTCGGAGAGGGTAAGTGTTCACTCGGCATTCATCATACTGAATCTGTTTATAGATGGATTGCATAGCAAATCCAGGCTTATAGATTGGTGATTGGTTTTGATGTTTTGATTCAAGTTTTTGTTTTTCCTTATTTCTTAAAAATGAAATGTCAGAAAGGTTTGTAACTTGGAACACATGTTCATTATCATAACATAATGTTATATGACAAGAACCAATAACTCTGTCATGTATTTTATCTGAATTATCCCCCTGTTTTTCCTAGATTTTTAAGTTAAAACATTTCGCAATCCACTTTCGCACACTGTTGGTGCTTCACTTGTTTGCTATTAATCAATTAAGAGAGCCCTCAAATTTACAACTTTACAATTAGATTCTGCATAAAACCATACGAATTCCTCAAAAATATTTGGGATTCTGAGTTCTGAGCTCATTTGACTACAGCAATCTAATTTCACAAATTTTAAAATTATATATTATTTTTTAGAGTTTTTTATGCTACCCTAAATTTTCGTAGAGCATATAGTCGCCGCCTTGTCCTTCCATCCATCCCACATTTGTGAGATGCATAATTTCAAAACTACTGATGGGACTACAGTGAAACTTCACACAATCATAGATGGCAATGGGAGGAAGTGCAGAGGGCAAGAACCATAATTCTGCCATCATTCAAATTAGAGTTATTGCCCTTTGTAATTTGATACTTAGCATTTTTATCCGTAGCATAACTCCAAAACTACTGATGGTTGTTTGTTTGTATGGTGTTTTACCTCATTTTCAACACGTTACATATGGTACTCGATTTTTTGTGGTGGAGGCAGACCACCCACTTTTCCTGGGTAGAACCAGTACTGTACACCTCTCGCCATCCATAAGAATCGACACTTCCTCACCTAAAGTCGAGCTCCCAATGGGATTCGAACCCACAGAGGTGAGAGGCGAAGGTTTACAATACAACGTTGTTAACCATTCGGCTACGGAGATGCAAGAACCGTAACTCTGTCATCATTCAAATTAGAGTTATTGCCCTTTGTAATTTTATACTTAGAATGTTTGTCCACAGCAAAACTTCAAAACTACTGAAAGAATGTTTGTCCACAGCATAACTTCAAAACTACTGAAGGGACTGCAATGAAACTTCACACAATGATAGAGGGCAATGAGAGGAAGTGCAGAGTGCAAGAACCTGTCTCTGTCTTATTCAAATTAGAGTTACGGTATTGCCCTTTGTAATTTTATACTTAGAATTTTTGTCTGTGCAAAACTGCTGATGGGACTGCAATGAAACTTCACACAATGATAGAGGGCAATGAGAGGAAGTGATCTACATGTACAATCAATCTTCATTCAAATTAGAGTTATTGCCCTTTGTAATTTTATGCTTGTTATTCTTGTCTGAAGCATAAGTCAAAAACTACTGATGGAACTGCAAATTGGAAACTGCCGGGTGATACAAGGTCATATGATAAGTTGTGGATTGTTCGAGGAGCATCCATCGGTTATACCAATTTTCTTGTTTTAGGTCTCCTGCAAATTTTATCTTTTAAATTTTTAAGAAGTAAAATATTTCCAGCAGGTTTATATTGCCCCAGATCAATACCTGGTTCGATGTGTTTCAAGTCCCAAAGGTTTTGGTCTCGCACAATATAAACCCACTGGAAATATTTTATTTTTTATCTGACTTGAATTTTTATGTATTTTATACACACATTTTCGAGAGATTGAACATAATACAAATTTACATTGTATGTCCATCTCTCAGCATCAAACAAAGAATATAATTATACAGCTTTATCATGTTTTTAACAATTTCGACTCGAACGTAATGTTGCGTTAAGCTTTTAATTACTCCTTAATAACCAATCAGCATTGACTATATTAATAAACCTTGTTAGTTATGCAGATCTTATTAATTTTAATCTATTTTCTTAAAAAAAGACATTGTAGTAGCTTTGTCATCTTGAATATATACTGCTAAACAAGCTTTTGTCTGATGTTGATGTTTATTTAAGGCATGGAGGAGGGTGAGTTCTCGGAGTCCCGTGAAGATCTGGCTGCCCTAGAGAAGGATTATGAAGAGGTTGCCATTGACAGTGTTGAAGATGAAACTGAGGGGGAGGGTGGTGATGATTTTTAATTTTACACACAACTAATAGTAAACTTGCACAATTTTTTTGTAATCTTTTAGAAATCTTTATTAAACATACACTTTTCCAAATATACATGTCTTGTATTCCTTTTGACTAGTCAAACTTAGGCGATGGTGCAATGTCAGTCTGCATCGCTAATTCTTTCCTACACGTTATGGTTTCTTTTTTTTCCAATGGGCGTTTTTGACCCATGTATAATAGACATGCCCCTGATTATTTAAAAATAAGCAAAGTTCAGCTTGTTTACACAAAAGCTTCTGATTTTTACCAAACTTGATTTTATGCAGTGCGATTCCTTGAGATGTTGGAAGATGCAAAAGTAATAACTAGTAGACAATTTCTGTCACCAACTCAATTTTAAGGTGTGTTTCAATGAGATCTTTGTGCACATGACCACTTTAGTAAAAAAAACTTCTGTAAACTGTTTCTGATTTTTGTCGAGCTCATTTACGGACCTCAACTTATCGATCACATTGTCGTCTGGGTGTATGTGTGTCCGATTTTCATTTATTAATATCTTCTTCGTCACTTGCAGGATTTTCACCAAACTCCATCAGAATGTTCATTATAGCGATCCAACATCACATACAAATTTATGCATGTAACATGTGCAAAGGTTTGGATTACTGTGACCTACTTTCGACAAAATATAGGTCAAGTCCAGTCTCCGCTACGACATGCGTATCTTACTTCTTTTTCGCAGGATTTTCACCAAACTTTATCATAATGTTCCTTATATGCATAATGTTCCTATCTGCAATATTTCGGGTAACTGTGACCTACTTTCGACGAAACACGTCCGGTCTCCGCTACAACATGCATATCTTGCTTCTTTCTTGCAGGATTTTCACCTAACTTCATCACAATGTTCCTTCTTTGCATCTTGCATTATGTGCAAAATTTTAGGTAGCTGTTAACTACCTTTGTCGAGATATAGGTCACACCCAGTCTCTGCTACGACATGCACCCTGCCCCCCACGGTTAATGACATTAATCAAATTAAATATAAAGTATGTAAAGAACGTATATCTCTTGGGATGGACATTGGTGGTGGTGAAATAGAGAATATTATGTCAGTGCCTTTTACTATCAAGTTTATTAGGCGAGGCTTAGAAAACGAAGAATCGTTTTCGTGCCGAGCCTAATAAACTTGATAGTAAAAGTCACTGACATAATATTCTATTTATTATGTAGATTTTCCACATTTTCTGTATGAATTACTATTATTACCTATTTCTCAGCTTATCGAGGACGCCGCCTTATTGTTGTTATTTGTTTGTTTTATGACGTCAGGCAACGTTACGTGCATGACGTCAGCTAAGGTTACGTACAATAAACGCCGATGGATTCCGCATCGATTTGCTTTACTGGTCAGTGCCTAATAAAGCAAAATTTATTAGGTCACCCCTTTATTAGGCAGAAAAGTGCATATCTGCATGATAAATCAAAAATCTGGACTTCTTCATAATAATGTTGACATGTAGGCCGCGGCCTTCTAGTTACCAAATTTTGAGAAGCATTTCATTATCCGGCTTTGAAGAACAAGGTGATGAAAATCTTGTGTCTTGTTCATAACTACTGAACTTCTTTCAATATTGGAAAGTTTACTGTATATGTCTCCCCATTAGACGGTGTTGTCATGAAACTGGTACTGCTTTATCATGCAGATATGCACTTTTCTGCCTAATAAAGGGGTGACCTAATAAATTTTGCTTTATTAGGCAAGTTGACCAATAGAACAAATCTCTACCAGAGTACACTCGTTCCTCATTTGAGGATATTTGTGAGTGCAAGGAACAACAAATCTTTTGGAGATTGCAATAGAGCAAATCAATGCGGAATCCCTCGGCATTTATTGTACGTAACGTTATCTGACGTCATTCACATAACGTTGCCTGACGTCATAAGACAAACAAAAAAACAACATGGCGGCGTCCTCGGTAAGTGTTACATTCTGAGAAATAGATAATAATAGTAATGTGGGTAATCTACATGATAAATAGAATATTCTGTCAGTGTCTTTTACTCTCAAGTTTATTAGGCTCGGCACGAAAACGAAGAATGGCTCGGCAGAGCCTCGCCATTATTCATTTTCTAAGCCTCGCATAATAAACTTGAGAGTAAAAGGCACTGACATAATATTCTCTATTTACAGTGTCTTTACTTTCGGACTCCCTTGTTCTTATCATTTTAGTGCAACAGACTTCTGATGGTTGCACGCTAATTAGGAAAACGTTTCCGGGAAAATACAACATATCTTCTACCGAGCTACAACTTTGGTTGGATACATATGCCAGCTGGTAATGTTCATAATTGTGCCGGTTTTTGCAAGAACTTTAACAGTTTTTTTTCCCCCTCAAGTAAGTGGTACCGAAAATGGTACAATTCCTAATGGCAAAATGTATGTTTTGTTTCCTAGTTAGACAAAAAAAATATATATATATATATACATTTATTTTTTTTAAAAGGAGAGAATTTGAACTCACTACGGCAACTTTCGAAATTGGGATCTCGTAAGAGATTCACGTTCACAAAGCAGAATTATATATAGGGAGAAATATTTGTGAACTACCAAGGACAGACAACCTTCGGACGAACTACGGCAGGGTGCCTAGCTATGACAAGATACACAGAAATCAAGCGTATGCATTCACTCCTTGAAAAAAGGTAGCAGCAACACACGTTCATGAACTGTATCTCTACATCATAACACATTCGTCTGGAGTGAATGCATACGCTTGATTTCTGTGTATCTCGACATAGCTAGGCGCCCTGCCGTAGTTCATCCGAAGGTTGTCTGTCCTTGGTAGTTCACAAATATTTCTCCATATTTTTATATATATATAAAAAAAATTTTTTTCAAAAATATTTAAATTGATACTTTAAAGCGGAGATGAGGAGAAATATATTTTTAGGTGAAGGTAATGAGACACTACAAGAAAACGTACACGTCATAATGTGTTTGCAAAATATTTAAGCATACAAAATTGCTTTTGTTTGATAGTGAATAATTCCCAATTTAAGACAAAAAAATGCAAATTTTACCGATTGGTACCAGTACCATTCTCAAAAGGGTATCGCTCTACTCACTATATGGAGTCTGTGGTGGGGAACAGGACATTGATATACGCAACTAGGCTTGGTATTGATCATTCCTGCCAAGTTTCACTGAAATCAAGCCAGGGGTTCAGGCCAAAATAATTCAACCGGAACACGGTGATGATATGCACAAATAGGCTTGATACTGATCATCCTTGCAAACGCCGGCCAAATGAAGGCCATATCGTCTTAATGAGGCAAAATACAGCATTTATAACTAAATCAAAGGTCATAACTCTGGTATTACTAATCCGATTTGGCTGATATTCGAACTTTCGCAAGCTTTCATTGATATTAACAATCTGGTAAAGTTTGGCAAAGATCGGATAAAAAATAAAAGCTCTTATCATCTTAACGAGGCAAAATACAGCATTTTTAACAAAATCAAGGGCCATAACTCTGGTAATACTAATCCGATCTCGCTGGTTTTCGAACTTGTACTAGCTGTCATTGATATTAACAATCTTTGCAAGTTTGGTAACGATCAAAGTCGAGTACATAAACAATGACGTCAAATGTCAAAAGGCATGACATCATTGCCGTAAATAAACATGCAAAATGTTAGTACCTGGCAGTGTTAACACAATTGTTGAGATAGAGAATTGAATTGAATTGAAATGGATTTTATAGTCGCATTACCAACAGCTAAGGTCATATGGTGACTTTTCCAGCTTCCATTGGTGGAGGAAGACCCCAGTTGCACCTCCGGGCAATATTTATGCACAGGCGGGAACCTGGGTAAAACCACCTATGTTCCGCAAGTCAGATAGGGAAATTGCCTTGGTTTTGATAAAAACAATGGGATTTGTTCTACTAGGGAACAAATACTAATTATTTCAGGGGGTGGAAATCAGCGATTATTATGAACGTGTAATTCTAACGCATAACCTCTCTTGCAGTGACCGCTATTTTTGTAAGTATCGATCTGTTTTTGTGTTCTGAAAATCGGTATTTAATTGTTATCTCCAAACTACTTGTTGATTATATGCATCAAATATAAATGCTGAATGCTTGTTACATGTCGGTATACCCTGCTTATGTTCGCAATGGCCGTATTGTGCTACGATGTTGACAGATTAGGAATTCTCAATCGGACAATGCAAAAGGAACGACAACTCTGGTTATTGATTGGAATTTGGAGTCGTGCAGGTTTGCCAAGGCTGTGAACTTATTTAGACATATCAAATTATACGTATGTGTAACATTATGTTTAAATAATATCCGACAGGTATTTAAGTGTATATAATAACACAGTTTCGAAACGAAAGTGTTTATTTCGATTATTCTGTCATAGCCTAACAGAAGTATGCCACTGTATGTGCAATTGCTTTTAAATGAAAGTTGATTCCAGCTATTATTTTGTCATTTCTGTATCGAACACAAGTCCACAATATTACAATGTTGTATTAAAGGAAAGTGTGGATGTCAATGGTTGGGTCATAGCCTAACATAATTCTTTCCAAGTTAGCTGGAAATTGGAAATCACGGTATTTAAATGCTATCTCGAAACCAATTGTTAATATGCATCAAGTGTTATTGAATGTGTGTGTCGATGGGCACATCGATTTCTTTTACATCATTCATCCAGGATGTTTTGGTCTTATCGTATATGCACATTTAATTTAGATGACTAATATAATAATAAGAATAAAAAGTAAATAAAATAACGTTGTATATGCATTTGTAAACTACTAAATGTGTTTGTTTTATCGTTGATAACGCGGCCAGGACATGCTGGATGGTGGATGACCTTGCCAAGGCGGCGATATAACTTAGCTTCAGTCCTAGAAAAATATTATAGTAACACTTATCTTTAAATAATGTACGAGAGGTAGGTGTAATATTTGAGTAAGAACTTGAGGTGTTTATTTCCATTTGTCTGAAATAGCCTAACATAAGTATGGCATTATATAGGGTGGCATTGCAAGCGCAAGGCTATCGCGTCAGAATATTGCAATGTGTTGATGTCGATTTCTGGGACATAGCCTAACATCATTCTAAAAAACAAAAACTACATATATAATGTTCTGTTATTGCATATTAAATTTAGTCAATTTATTGAAGCTCACAACAGCATAGGCGGGTATTATTTAAAAAAATATAAAAAAAAAAATATATCTATATATATATATATATTAATATATATATATAATCAATAAACAATAAAAAAATAAAATAAAAATAATGAAAAATAAAACAAAATATATAAACCTTATTCTGTCTTACTGGAGTAGCATCATTAAACCATTTGCCACTGTTTTCAGATCATGCCAAAAAAAAAAAAAAGTATCGAAAAGTCCGTATGCTCGGGGGAGAGGGACAAGAGAAATGCAAGATTGAGTGGATCTGAAGATAATGGTTCTAACGGCACTCTAGCACTTTTGACCAAGTAACATTGGTCCCGTGGCATTACTGGGAACAATGGACATTAAATCTGCATTTAAACGGTTGCAAATAAATTTTCATAGCTTTTGAGTTGTTGAGTTATAAGATATTTTATAGTTGTAATCAATATCATAGTGAGCAAATATTCTTTTTATATTGTGCTTTAATTTCTGTATTTGCTTTACCTTCACAGGGCTAAATTTCAGGGTCAAACATGTTTTTGTTTAGATAAATTTGTCAGGTGTTTTTCTTTTTAGCAATTTATTTCAGTAAACAGTTTTGCCGAAAATACAGTCTTAAGAGCCCAAGATTTATGTAAAGCCACTCGCTTTACAGCGTTATGTCGTGGTATCTCAAGAGTTTGTGGGAAACTGAGTAATCGTGTGATCATGGGAGGTCAACCAGGATCAGAATGTGCAAGGCGAAGACGCAGACTGCGAGTGTAGTAGCCAACTGGTTTCGCAAATTTGTGGATAAATGAACAGATGTCTCAACGCTAAGGGAACAGGGCTCATTTTTAAACACTTTATTATGGTTTTTAATTCAATTAAAAACTACAGCAACAACAACAGATAACAACAACAAAGAACATACATTCTTTCTATTAACTTTAGAGAAATATGCTTTTTCTACAGTGGGTGTCGGCAACTGGCCTAGAATTAAAGTGAATTGAATTGGGTTTTAAGGCGCACCAACACATGAAAGGTTATATGGCGCCTAACAGGAATGAATTAAAGTGAACCAAATTCTTAGTGTGTGCAAAGTGGTGCACTTTTTGTTGTCGCAGTTATAACAAACCGGTATAAATTGTCCCTTTTTACACTTGGAGTATGCAAATGCATGAATGTTGGTTAATGAATATACTAACTTTACATCAGGAGTCTGAAATGGCTGAAAACTGTATATACTACCCGTTATGTTATTTTACACCAAGAGTGTGAGAATGTCGATGAGCATGTAATTAATATGTCGCCAGGACTTAGATAGCTCCGCCCTAGTGTTTATGTCGAAGTGTATTGACAATAGGTTATAATACAACTGCATGTGCTTATTATTGACAACTGGCGGCGTGTTGGTTGCAGGTCTATGCTATTTTTCTTTTGTCAAATTGATAGATATATGTCGCAGTCAAATTGATAGATATATGTCACAGTTTGTTTTGCTTATTACAGATATTTTTCTACTTACTGTTGTGTCTGCTGCTGCTATAACAGTATAAATGTCCTAAATTTTTTCGTCTAGCGGTCAGCTTTACACATTTATTCTGTTTGCGTGCAATGATGTTTTCATTCAATGGCTGTTGTTTTTATACAGAGTGGTGGCTGATGCTGCTTTAATTATAATTAGATCTCTCTGTTATAGGTTATTTTACGCCATACCTTGCACTTCAGTTTGTCACCATCACGATGTCGAAAGGCCAATCAACAATGTTCCTATGTCGAATAACTGGGTATCGAACATGCGGTTGCGAGACGTACCATAGAGACATTCAGTAGTTGGTATCATATGTTAAGCTCTCCGTTTTACAATTTGCTAGTATAAATGTTAGCCAGGAACAAACATTTAGACCTGGATTATGAACTAAGTTAATTGCAGACCAGACTCGTACTATGAAAGCCAAAGTGAATATGTCACACGGACCTGTATACAATTGGGCTCCTGCCGTTTTTGATCGAAGAGTTTATGGACATTTAGTTTTCTATTGTAAATGTCATCAAAGTAGGCCTATAACACTATTGTGCTGAATTTGGAAATATATATTGAACTGTTTAATTTCTTGCCAATGAATGTATATAGTGGCATTTCATTGTTCAGGAACAAGGAAGTAGATGATGCTTTGTTGCCTGGTAATTTGTATTTCTATTAAGGATGATAAATAGTGGGGCTGCCCAAGCATTATTTTAACTTGAGGCTTTTAAATTAATCCTAACGAAGCAAAAGTCGAGGTTTTTCATGTTAAATATTGAAATCTTATAAAAGTTTTAAGACAATGCTGTATTGGGATGATGTACAATTATTATCAAGGCAAGCCTTGTTTGTGAATGGTTTACAACAAGAAATTCAATTTTTTATAAGTTAAATTGAAGAAATTATACATTCAACATTCAAGATTGGCTGTGGCTTTGCAATCATATAGATAATTTTTATATTTACCCTATTTGGGTTATATTAGCTCTCCGTAGCTATAAATTATGACGACATTGAAGTATGTCTGTTATACCTCTTTGGAGGATTTTTGGTTGATTTTTAAAGTTTTTTGATTTTGTTTATGTATATGACATAACACAATCGCTTCATTGGTTGAAGTACGTCTGTCATACCTCTTTGGAGGTTTTTATTATCTAAGCTGTGTTCCGCTTTCCCCATGTCTGGCGGTGCCACGCGGCGAGTGGCATGACACAATCGCTTCATTGGTTGAAGTATATCTGTTATACCTCTTTGGAGTTTTTTTGATTTTGTTTATGTATATGACATGACACAATCGCTTCATTGGTTGAAGTACGTATGTTATACCTCTTTGGAGGTTTTTTGTTTATGTATATGACATGACATAATCGCTTCATTGGTTGAAGTACGTCTGTCATACCTCTTTGGAGGTTTTTTATTATCTAAGCTGTGTTCCGCTTCCCCCATGTTTGGCGGTGCCACGCGGCATGTGGCATACACATGCCGAGTGGCATGTGGCGGTATTTCGCGGACACAGCATAGTGTAGTTAAAATATTCTAAGAACTTTGTTATTTTCTATGCAAGAAGTTTTTAATTTTAAGACTTGTCTTTGTGAACATCTGTTCCCAGGGTTTACACTGTACAGTAGTCAGTTACAATTTAAACTTAGTTTGGAGTCTTTGTGAACATCTGTTCCCAGGGTTTACACTGTACAGTGGTCAGTTACAATTTAAATTTAGTTTGGACTATGAACATTGGATTTACCTGAAATGTTCCAATTTGATTAACTACACATTTTATTTTACACTATATATTGTTGAAGCCATGGCCAGCTTATTCCAATAAATATAAACTAGTAACATTTTGTTTTATTTGTAACCCATCTTAAATAATGGGATTTGTTCTACTAGGGAACAAATACTAATTATTTCAGGGGGTGGAAATCAGCGATTATTATGAACGTGTAATTCTAACGCATAACCTCTCTTGCAGTGACCGCTATTTTTGTAAGTATCGATCTGTTTTTGTGTTCTGAAAATCGGTATTTAATTGTTATCTCCAAACTAACCCACCCACCCTCCCCTGTGTTTGTTGTATTTGAATTGTATTTGGTACCAGTGTCTTTGGTTTGTCGTGTATATATTTCAGTGAAAAGCATGAGGAGATGAGATGCCTAGTGGTCTGTCGTCGTCGTCATGGCTCCATCCGAATACGTTGTGGTATCGGAACGTGAAGAACTTTAAAATCGTCTATGAACTTTGTGTCGCGGTATGGCGGTATTTCGCGGACACAGCATAGTGTAGTTAAAATATTCTAAGAACTTTGTTATTTTCTATGCAAGAAGTTTTTAATTTTAAGACTTGTCTTTGTGAACATCTGTTCCCAGGGTTTACACTGTACAGTAGTCAGTTACAATTTAAACTTAGTTTGGAGTCTTTGTGAACATCTGTTCCCAGGGTTTACACTGTACAGTGGTCAGTTACAATTTAAATTTAGTTTGGACTATGAACATTGGATTTACCTGAAATGTTCCAATTTGATTAACTACACATTTTATTTTACACTATATATTGTTGAAGCCATGGCCAGCTTATTCCTTTGTAACCCATCTTAAATAATTACACCTCGTGTTGGTATTCTCGATCTTCTACCAATGATAGATTCTTACAATCTACACCCTTGGGAAAGACAAGATCTGCAGAAGAACGGTTATACAACAATTAACTAGATGTAGATGTAGATGTAGTCGATGGTGAGCCATCGCAGATCCCCACCTTTTTGAAGTGCAAGTCAGAGCCTTTTGACCCCTGTGGTTGTTCTTGCACGTCGTTATGATGTGGTGAAGTTTGGTTGAATTTGTAAGACATAATAAAAAAAAAAGAAGATTTTTCCACTCCACCCCCCTCTGATGATATTCGCCCAACCCCCGCACATCGGCGGTTGAAATAAAAAACGCGTTTGATATGTTGTGTAACTTATACATGTATAGATGGGTATAAATACCAATTTGTATGTAAAAATAATAAAAAATAATAGTGTAGTTGAATTTTTAGCGTATTTGACTTTTTGACCACTGGGGCAGGGGCACGTTGGGGCGGAGTCAAAAATAATGCTGCTCTTGCATGTTGTCATGATGTGGGGAAGTCATACACTAAATTTGGTTGAATTCCGCCTAGTGGTTTAGGAGGAGTTACACAACATTACACACGGATGTACGTACGGACGGATGGACGGACGGACAGGAATACATGATCCCCACTTTTTCTTGAAAAAAGGTGGGGATGATTATCTTTCACTACTAAATGATCAACTACACCCTTGGGAAAGATAAGATCTCCAGAAGAACGGTTATACAACAATTAAATTATCTTTCACTACTAAATGGTCAACTACACCCTTGGGAAAGACAAGATCTGCAGAAGAACGGTCATGCACGTTGCTGCCTATACGCGAGTACGCGGCTGAATCCACATGATTCTGACAAAAGCACCTCAGAACGCCCAGAATGCACCAGATTGCACCATTGTTTTCAAAATGTTCCGGTGGGGGCGTGCCCCCGGACCCCCCTAGCACAATTATGAATCCACATGAATAGAGGGCTAGCACGCCCCTGACGGTTATACAACAATTAAATTATCTTTCACTAATAAATGGTCAACTACACCCTTATGAATGACAAGATCTGCAGAAGAACGGTTATACAACAATTAAATTATCTTTCACTACTAAATGGTCAACTACACCATTGGGAAAGACAAGATCTGCAGAAGAACGGTTATACAACAATTAAATTATCTTTCACTACTAAATGGTCAACTACACCCTTGGGAAAGACAAGATCTGCAGAAGAACGGTTATACAACAATTAAATTATCTTTCACTACTAAATGGTCAACTACACCCTTGGGAAAGACAAGATCTGCAGAAGAACGTTCAGGCACGTTGCTGCCTATACGCGAGTACGCGGCTGAATCCACATGATTCTGACAAAAGCACCTCAGAACGCCCAGAATGCACCAGATTGCACCATTGTTTTCAAAATGTTCCGGTGGGGGCGTGCCCCCGGACCCCCCTAGCACAATTATGAATCCACATGAATAGAGGGCTAGCACGCCCCTGACGGTTATACAACAATTAAATTATCTTTCACTAATAAATGGTAAACTACACCCTTATGAATGACAAGATCTGCAGAAGAACGGTTATACAACAATTAAATTATCTTTCACTACTAAATGGTCAACTACACCCTTGGGAAAGACAAGATCTGCAGAAGATTGGTTATACAACAATTAAATTATCTTTCACTACTAAATGGTCAACTACACCCTTGGGAAAGACAAGATCTGCAGAAGAACGGTTATACAACAATTAAATTATCTTTCACTACTAAATGGTCAACTACACCCTTGGGAATGACAAGATCTGCAGAGGAACGGTTATACAACAATTAAATTATCTTTCACTACTAAATGGTCAACTACACCCTTGGGAAAGACAAGATCTCCAGAAGAACGGTTATACAACAATTACATTTTCTTTACTAAATGGTCAACTACAGCCCTTGGGAAAGACAAGATCTGCAGAGGAACGGTTATACAACAATTAAATTATCTTTCACTACTAAATGGTCAACTACACCCTCGGGAAAGACAAGATCTGCAGAAGAACGGTTATACAACAATTATATTATCTTTCACTACTAAATGGTCAACTACACCCTTGGGAAAGACAAGATCTTCAGAAGAACGGTTATACAACAACTAAATTTTCTTTCACTACTAAATGGTCAACTACACCCTTGGGCAAGACAAGATCTGCAGAGGAACGGTTATACAACATTTAAATTGTCTTTCACTACTAAATGGTCAACTACAGCCCTTGGGAAAGACAAGATCTGCAGAAGAACGGTTATACAACAATTAAATTATCTTTCACTACTAAATGGTCAACTACACCCTTGGGAAAGACGAGATCTGCAGAAGAACGGTTATACAACAATTAAATTTTCTTTCACTACTAAATGGTCAACTACACCCTTGGGCAAGACAAGATCTGCAGAGGAACGGTTATACAACATTTAAATTGTCTTTCACTACTAAATGGTCAACTACAGCCCTTGGGAAAGACAAGATCTTCAGAAGAACGGTTATACAACAATTACATTTTCTTTCACTACTAAATGGTCAACTACACCCTTGGGCAAGACAAGATCTGCAGAGGAACGGTTATACAACATTTAAATTGTCTTTCACTACTAAATGGTCAACTACAGCCCTTGGGAAAGACAAGATCTGCAGAAGAACGGTTATACAACAATTAAATTATCTTTCACTACTAAATGGTCAACTACACCCTTGGGACTGACAAGATCTGCAGAAGAAAGGTTATACAACAATTAAATTATCTTTCACTACTAAATGGTCAACTACACCCTTGGGAAAGATGAGATCGGCAGAGGACCAGTTATACAACAATTAAATTATCTTTCACTACTAAATGGTCAACTGCAGAGGAACGGTTATACAACAATTAAATTATCTTTCACTACTAAATGGTCAACTACACCCTTGGGAATGACAAGATCTGCAGAAGAACGGCTATACAACAATTAAATTATCTTTCACTACTAAATGGTCAACTACACCCTTGGGAAAGAAAAGATCTGCAGAAGAACGGTTATACAACAATTAAAATATCTTTCACTACTAAATGGTCAACTACACCCTTGGGAATGACAAGATCTGCAGAGGAACGGTTATACAACAATTAAATTATCTTTCACTACTAAATGGTCAACTACACCCTTGGGAATGACAAGATCTGCAGAGGAACGGTTATACAACAATTAAATTATCTTTTACTACTAAATGGTCAACTACACCCTTGGGAATGACAAGATCTGCAGAGGAACGGTTATACAACAATTAAATTATCTTTCACTACTAAATGGTCAACAACAGCCTTGGGAATGACAAGATCTGCAGAGGAACGGTTATGCAACAATTAAATTATCTTTCACTACTAAATGGTCAACTACACCCTTGGGAATGACAAGATCTGCAGAAGAACGGCTATACAACAATTACATTATCTTTCACTACTAAATGGTCAACTACACCCTTGGAAATGACAAGATCTGCAGAAGAACGGTTATACAACAATTAAATTATCTTTCACTACTTAATGGTCAACTACACCCTTGGGGAAGAAAGATCTGCAGAGGAACGGATGTACAATTAAATTATCTTTCACTACTAAATGGTCTACTACACCCTTGGGAATGACAAGATCTGCGGAGGAACGGTTATACAACAATTAAATTATCTTTCACTACTAAATGGTCAACTACACCCTTGGGAAAGAAAGATCTGCAGAGGAACGGTTGTACAATTAAATTATCTTTCACTACTAAATGGTCAACTACACCCTTGGGAAAGACAAGATCTGCAGAAGAACGGTTATACAACAATTAAATTATCTTTCACTACTAAATGGTCAACTACACCCTTGGGAAAGACAAGATCTGCAGAGGAACGGTTATACAACAATTAAATTTTCTTTCACTACTAAATGGCCAGTAATAAACTCAAAGTCTGTAAAATGTTTTAATGCAAACTGCATCGGCAAATTTATTCCATATGTCGGGCATTGTATTGCTATACACTGGACAAAAACAATAACCATGCATCTGGGTAATAATTACTTTACCTGGAAAATTATTAACATGTGTATCTAGTTAAAACCAACTGTTCACAACATTCGTGCAAGAATGATAAAATCAAAAACACAGTAGTTATGTTTTCCATACATTACAGGATGGGTTACAGGATTCGGAGATTCAGAGGTTTGTACTCCCAACTATAAAAACAACGCTTTTAAAAGTGAAATAACATTGTATAAATAGAGGTTATTTATTGTTTTTGGGTGAATAAGATTTTATTTCAACGAGATCATGGAACAGTTGATATTTTCACGAATACAAAGCATGAGTGAAAATATTGAAGTTTGTTCCATTTCCGTTGACATACATTTTGCTTTTTGCAGATTGTAATCAAAAAATGATGATCAATTATACATGGTTTGCTTTATTTCCTGTATTTATTAATGTAGGAATATATTCAATTAAGCTTTATTATTGAGATATCTGCAAAAAATTGAAAAGGGTGAAAGAATGATTAAAATCATAAGGCTGTTCTAAAACAGATATGGAAAAGGCCATTTTGAGAAGTATGATTGAATTGAATTGGGGTTTTAAGGCACACCAACACAAGAAAGGTTATATGGTGCCTAACAGGAATGAACATGCCAGAGGGCAACATATATGTGTAAGAATTGACTAAAACAACAAAGAAATATTTATAAAAAAAATATATATATATTTTTTCAAGTGGGGTGGGGAGCGGGGGTGAAAGGCGGGAGTGGGTTGTGGGGGAGGGGAGAGGGCAACATATATGTGTAAGAATTGACTAAAACAACAAAGAAATATGTAAAAAAAAAAGAAAAAAGTTTCAAGTGGGGGGAGGGGGTGAGAGGGTGGTACGGGGGAGGGGGCGGGGAGGGGCAACATATTTGTGTAAGAATTGACAAAAGCAAAACAGAAATATGTAAAAAAAAAAAAAAAAGTTTCAAGTAGGGGTGGGCTGGTGGGGAGCGGGGGTGACAGGCGGGAGTGGGTTGTGGGTGGGAGGGGACGGGGGGGGGGGGGGGGGAAGGGGCAACATATGTGTAAGAATTGACTAAAACAACAAAGAAATATGTAAAAAAAAAAGCTGTAGAGGGGTGTGGGGGGGGGGGGGGGGGGGGGGGAGGAGGGAGCCCATGCCCCAATATGGGTGAAGTAATAAGATGCATAATGCTATAACAAAGATCTGCCTTTATTGCACATTTTATGGGCCATCACAATTTGGGTTCCATGGGAGCCCAGAATTTGCAGAAGACAAAATTACTTATCCAACCCTTTACAACATACTATAAGGAAACCAATTCCAAAATTTAGTTCAGCTAGGACAAGAAATGTAAGAGATATAGACCTGTAAACACAGCTTACATGCAAAATTTGATGTGAAACAGACATATTTTAAGGGCTATCAGAATTTGGGTTCCATGGGAGCCCAGGGGTTACAGGATCCAAAATTACTGAAGCAGCCCTTACGATAATGCTATAAGGAAGCTAATGGCCAAATTTGGTTGTGCTAGGATAAGAAATGTAAGAGATATAGACTTGTAAATACAGCTTACACGCAAACCTTGATGTGGGACGCCGACGCCGACCCCGGGGTGATTACATAAGCTCTCTTATTCTTCGAATAGTCGAGTTAAAAATGAACATGAATTTGGGGGGGGGGGGGGGAGGGGGTTCTACCCCTCTGCCTCCCCCTCCAACGGGCTCTGCAGTGGCCCTATTCTTTGCCCCGGAACCACACAGGGCTGAGAAGTATGATGCCATGGTTCTAAATTTAATACCATATAATACAGCATATTGAGAAATATCATTTAAAGTAAAGTAAATCACTGAAAATGAATGTAAAATCCTTAAACTGATCATCTACTGCATTTCATCGTGGGGTTGTAATAAAGACACGACATGATACACTAGTTTAATAAATATGCAACTTAAAAGGCCGAATCATTGTTCAGTATTGTTAGCTAAGCTCAGTTTGCATCAGATTATAGAAATCAATAAGGCAGCTCGGTGTCGTTCGCATCATATGAAACATACGACAACTACATTCATGTCGTGTGGCATCGTTAGAGTAATGTGATATCAAGAACCTCACATTCGTGCCTATGTAATATACTGAATTTATTAAACTTGTTGAATAAAATTGATATGACGCTCGGGCTCAGCCTAGAATCATATAAATTTATCCAACTGGTTTAATAAATTTGATATTAAACAGGCAAGAATGTAAGATCCCCTATATTACGCTTTCGTATATTTATTTTTCATACAGACCCTGTGATTTGCTGAATTATTCCACGTATATAGATTTAGAACTATGATATCGCAGTTCTCATAGTTTTCACAATGGCAGTCCACATATTAGTTTCAAAAGAACCTTCAAATGATAATCTTCATTGTTAACCATCCGATTTTGATAGAACTGAATTGGGTTTTAAGGTGCACTAACACATATGGCGCCTAACAGGAATGAACATGCCAGGCTCATCCTACATTTACATCAAGATAAAATACGGAGAATGGGTCTAGAACCTCCTTACCTGTAGAACTACCTGCAGAACTGCAGAGTTGCTGCACATTTTATAGTAGACACTCCATTTACGATGTACAATTCTTCTAGTTCTTTCACCCTTTTCCAAGTTGTTCAAAACGCTCAACAATAAAGCCTGTTTGAATATAATATGCCTACTGAGTACATTTCCTTTTTTAAAGCAGTTTCCATAAACTGTCAGCTGTAACCTAAAATATTTTAAAAACATCACATACACATGTTTAAGGTAATAAAATAACAAGGCTAAGAGCAAACATGTTTAAGGTAATAAAATAACAAGGCTAAGAGCAAACAGCAGTTTAGCAAATCACATGATGACGTCTTTCATATCTTATAGCGTCTCCGTGAACGAATGGTTATAACAATATTACATTTTCATAAGCAAGCACCCACTGAAAACTATACGGATCTTTGCAAATACAATCAATAACACACGCGTGAGAATGGCTGAGATTTAACAAAACATTATCATACAAAACACAACACACAATTTAAATAAATGCTTGAGTATAAAGTCAAGTAAATGTCTATATATAGACAGAGATATCTATATATAGACAGAGATATCTATATATAGACAGACAGAGATATCTATATATAGACAGAGATGTCTATATATAGACAGAGATATCTATAACAAACCTAGAGTACTGTATCACACAAAGGCCACACAAGTCAGTTTAAGTCCAAATCTCAATGATATCAGTCACACGTAAACTGTTTATATGATATTAGTCACATTCAAACTGTAACTTCCATAAAATAATATAACTTGTAATGTTGCACCTTGAACATTTTTATATTAAAGGGACCTGCCTCCGGAACTGAAACAACAAGCTCAACTATTTCGAATTTTCAGAGAACAAAAAATGATATACCCTGCATACCATCAGAAAAAAAAGTGAAAACAAAGGGGCGAGCAGGATGTGTCAAGAAGGAAAACATTGGAATTTTAATTAAATCAAGGGCCACAATTTTTCTGTGATGACAAGGAGGTAATTTCATAATAACCCTTTCAAAGGATACATAATGCAATTTTATAAGTTGAAAATTTTAAGAAAATATGTTAAAAGTATTATGTAAAATGCATTTGACCTTTGACCCCTTTGTGACCTTGACCTTTCATCCAATGACCTTGAACTCAAGAGATACGATCATCGTCCCAATTATAATAAAGTATGTAAGTCTGATGATTGGATAAAAAATGTTGAAGTTATTTACATGTGAAGAAATGCGGACGTAAACATTTACCTGATGCTAAGAGCCTATCAACACATAAATGCCATTTGTGACCATGGACTTTGACCTATAGACCCCATAAGATCCTTCGAACAGTCGAGATAAAATATCAAATTATTTTTTCAAGTTTGACCCAGGAGCTAGGTCCACAAAGGTGGGGAAGAAGCCTAGGGTCTACGCTGGTTGGATGGTTGTATCCGTCTGTTAATGCCCAGTAAGTGTATATATGGTTATAGGGTAGGGATCTTAATGGTTTCCAAATTATGACCCAGAGGCTATGTCCCCAGGGTTGGGGAAGGAGATCGGGGTCTATGCTGGTTGAGTGGTTGTATCCGTCTGTTCATGCCCAGTATGTGTATATATGGATATAGGGCGGGGATCTCAATGGTTTCCAAGTTATAACTGAGGGGCTATGTCCCCAGGGGTGGGGAAGGAGCCCGGGGTCTATGCTGGTTGGGTGTTTATATCTGCCTGTTCATACCCAGTAAGTGTATATATGGTTATAGGGTGGGATCTCAATGGTTTCCAAGTTATGACAGAGGGGCTATGTCACCAGGGGTGGGGAAGGAGTCCAGGGTCTATGCTGGTTGTGTGGCAGTATCCGTCTGTTCAAGCCCAGTAAGTGTATATATGGTTATAGAGTGGGGATCTCAATGGTTTCCAAGTTATGACCGAGGGGCTATGTCCCCAGGGGTGGGGAAACAACCCTGTGTCTATGGTGGTTGGATGGTTGTATCTGTCTGTTCATGTCGTTATGGTTATAGGGTGGGAATCTCAACGGTAACTAATGTATGACTCAGGGGGCGACCCGCACCCTCATATTTCACCTCTTGTGACCCCCGGGGCGGGTCCAATTCTGAACCCAGGGTCACCATTTCAGCAAACTTGGTAGAGGACTTCTAGACGATGCTACATACAAAATATCTAAGCTGCACCCCTTTTTATTTCGGAGAAGAAGATTTTGAAGTGTTTTTCCCATAAACTCTTATGTAAAAATGATTTTTTTTAAGAATTAAGGAGCCATAATTTTGTCAAAATGAATGGAAGAGTTATGGGGATTGTTGGATGAGGTACAGAATTTAATGTGAAACATTAGTTTAACATGTTAATGCAATAACTTGAGTAGTTTTGAAGTAATAAATCTATTGCACAAAAATTTCAAGGTACATATTAAAAAGACAAGACAATCAAAGGGCCATACTTTGTCAAAATGAAAGGAAGAGTTATGGGGATTGTTGGATAAGGTGCAGAATTTGTTGGGGAAACATTAGTATAACGTTTTAATGCAATAGCTTCAGTTGTATTGAAGTTATAAATCTATTGCACAAAAATTTAGGTAAAGACAAGACAATCAAAGGGCCATAACTTTGTCAAAATCCAAGGAAGAGTTATGGGGATTGTTGGGGAAGGTGCAGACTTTTATGAGAAACATTAGTATAAAGTTTTAATGCAATAGCTTCAGTTGTATTGAAGTTATAAATCTATTACACAAAAACTTTAAGGTGACCCTAGGGACGCCGATGCCAACGCAGTCACCGACTCCGATGCCGTGGTGAGTAGGATAGCTCTCACTATTCTTCGAATAGTCAAGCTAAAAATCAACAGATCTAAATATAGCTTTGAGAATAAGTTATACACTGTTTTCCCCCATGTCCGACACCAAAGAGCATTTTCTCCTGGGTAGCACCAGTACTGTATACCTCCTGCCATCCGTAAGAATCTACACTTTCTCACAAGTTTAGCTCTCAGTGGGATTCGGACCCGCAGCGGTGAGCAACGAGAAGGTTTACACCACAATGTTGAGAACCCCTCGACATGTTATATAGAAGTCTGGAATAATAAAACAAAGTTCTCGACCATGTTATATAGAAGTCTGGAATAATAAAACAAAGTTCTCGACCATGTTATATAGAAGTCTGGAATAATAAAACAAAGTTACTTTTGTTATATTTTCCTCCACTTCTGGAATATCATCGTTGGTCAGTAATTGTATATCATGATTGTATGGTGTGCACACACGTACGTAACAAAGTCAGATGTCCTACCAGCTAGTTCTAATATGCATATAGCAAATTTTAAGAATGTGTGAGGAGGCAATGACGACAGTCTAACAACAGTAGAGTGGAGGGAAATATAACAAGAACAAATGTATGTATGGAGTTTAACGTCCCTTTTAACACTCTTTCAGACATATCACGACGGTGTCTACTTGTAGCAGTGAGCCCTTAGCTCAGTTTTATGGTGCTGCCATATTGGATTACCACACCACAGACAAACAACATCATACTTCACCCAGTCACATTATGCTGACAATGGACCGACCAGGCAAGGGAGCTACTAGTACCATTTTTATAAAGTCTTTGATGTGACCCGGCCAGGGATTAAACCCATGACCTCCCACATGCTCTAACATAAGCCACGGTGGTGGTGGTATCAAGAGTCTTTTGATAAAACAAGGTGGACGCATATGGCCCTTTGGTTTCGAAACAGTTCATTGAAATTGCATAATGATGTTTTATCCAAAAGTTGAATTACCTTGCTAATATTGGATGAATGGATATTATAAGAATCTTTTATGGGTATCCAGTGAAGATCGTGAATTCCGGATAACCATCTTTGATTCTTTTTCTTGCATACCATTTACATTCAGCGCATTGACGTCGCCAACTACTAATGTTTTGCATGTTTATTTACACAATGTCGTCATGCAACTGTCATTGTTGGTATCAGTGTGCAACTTTTATCATCCCCCATGTGTAAGATCAGGATTTCCATCATATATGTAACACTTGGGTAACTTTATCCGGTATGCAAGAAATAATATTCCATATAGTGTTGTAATATAACAATAAAATGTGTAAAATTATTTGTTTGTTTCTGTTTCAAAAACATTAAAAAAATGATTTCAATCATATTTGATATATTCTAACTAGTGCATATTTAACCAGAAGAAATGATTTTTTGAGCTGAGATTTTTAAAGTGCCGTCTCTACAGGTGCGTACGGTACATCCTGTAACCATATTGTGTGGCCAGCACATCAAACGTTCTCATTCCCCATCATGAAGTTCCTGATAGTTCCTCATGTCACTTTTTTGTTTTGTCTAGCATCCGGTTTATGAGGTAATGTCAAGACACTTCGATTTTCCAAGTACATTACTGAAGTAAACCTGCCAGTTAAAACATGTCTAAAGTCCCTTATTGAAGTACACACGCTGAGGTAGGGGCCCACCATATTGCCTCTCCAACTCCTTGAGATCTTTACCATCCATACTGCTTAATCTCTCCACAGGTAGACAACTGAAATATATGTTATATAATACATGCTTAGATTTAAAAGGTATTGAAAAATATTCATACTGGTACCAGCTCTAATTAGAGAATGGCAAACTAACAGGGACACTATCAGGTCTAGGAGCAAACTAACCTTTACAGAGAAGCAATGACTCAAAACTCACAAATTTATGGTTGTGTAAGTTTCATGACCTTTCCTGGAGGAGCATTTCATTGTAATGAATGACTATAGGTTATAATAGCGTAAATGAGTCTCCATGCCCCTTCCATAGTAAAGTTAGAATGTTGACGACCTGTTAAAAACTCAGACCTGGTTAGAATTCTGGGAAACTTACTTTATCATGCAAATAAGCAACAAGAAAATAGGGGGTTGAATATCTTCTAAGAAACATTTCTTCAGCTGTATATTAAAACCAGGTCAAAGGTCAATGCTATGTTTATCCCTTGCAATTTCATACCCTGTCTACTTTCACTTCTGAAATTTATTTAAAAAACTGTCAAAAACATGATAAGCTGCATTTCAAATATCAACAACATGTCCAGAATATAGTTACAGCCAAAAAATAACAGGAACTAAAAAAAGTTTTTGAAGAAAAAAAAGATTGGCACTCTGTAATACAGAACTACTTTTGACTGCACCAGGCAAGCACATCCGGCTGATTTAGTATTAAACCTATAGTCCAGTGACACCAATCAGACTGTAACATTCTACCACTCTGATTTTCTGATGTTCTGATTTTCTGACAGTGTCAAAATAGACATTTATATGCGTTTTTCATTCAACGCTTCAATTTGTATTGTTGAATAAGGTCTTTATATTATATCTGCAATGATTTTATAAACCGGAAAAAAACTTGAACCAAGAAGGTTTTCTCTATTTAGCATGTTTAGATTTTTCTGGACTTTTTGTGTTTTTTTGTTACAATATATGAATAAATCAGAAAATCATTTCTGTTGCATTTAGTTTGAGTCTAGCTGACTGGACTACTAGAAAAACAGACTCGTGTTGGTATTCAGACAATAACTTGTTGCCTCAAACACAACACAAGACATTCAAGTTATTGCCTTCATGAAAAAAGTGTTGTTTGCAGTGGCTAAGGGAGATAACAGGCAGTTGACAATAGTAATGCCCGGGCGCTATGCCAAATCCCTAGGGAGCCCTCATAAAATGCAGTGTTGTTGGCAGAGGTTGTGGGGAGGGTGGTGGGGATGCAGATTTTTGGATACCTAAGAATGTGTTGAATTTGGGGGTGGGGGTGGTGCCTGGGCTGCTATAAAGGGAAGGAGGTCATATTAGAAGGAAAACGGTTGAGAACCCTGATATGTTGAAAACAGGCACAATAGTTTAATTTGATTGGCTATATTATTTTGTTATACAATCCTCCATAGATGGAAGTAATATTAAACTTCAAATTGTTACTCTTTTGTTCAATATTTCAGCTCCTTGGCCTTTTTCAAGAAAAAATTATTTCACGAAACAGTAAAGTTACGTCCATTTTGCGTATAGGCGACGGAAGTTATGACTCAGCGTAATGGCTGTGCTTCCTGCCGATATAATTTTTCCCGAACTCACCACAATTTACAAGAGTTTCAAAACACGCTATTGTTTTATCACAACTTTCCAAAGAGCTTCTATTAATTGTCTCTACATCCGACCTTCATGAAATACTCTTTGCATAATTATTATGTTTTGATTATCTAATCTAATTGGCTGTTATGTTTTCATTACCTAATTTAATTGGCTATTAGCCACATATAGATAATGGTACTCACCATGTCTGGTTAAACAGAGCACACCCTACTGGCACCATCACCAGTAACCTGAAATATACATCATAACATAAAAACAATACTGGTCATTAAAGGGACACACGGCAATCTTGATGGGTTTTCAAAGCACTGAAAATAGCATCTCGATTTATTTATATAGTATCATTTTGACTTTAAACATGCTGGCATATAACTAAATAAAGTTTCGAGCTTTCATTTTTAGCTCTATTGGCCAAAGGCCAGCTGAGCTTATGGGATGGCGAGTTGTCCGTCATCCGTCCGTCGTTAACTTTTGTCTTGTGACAACTCTAGGGCCTTCAGTTTTCATCCGATCTTTACCAAACTTTAACAGATTGTTAATATCAACGAAAGCTCGGACAGGTTCAAAAACGAGCCCCATCGGAATAATTTCACCGGAGTTATGGCCCTTGTTTTGCTGAAAAATGCCATATTAGGCCTTGTGACCACTCTAGCACCTTCATTTATTACTTGATCTTTACCAAACTTGCAAAGATTGTTAATATCAATGAAAGCTCGGACAAGTTCGAAAACCAGCCATATCGGATCAGTAACACCGGAGTTATGGCCCTTGTTTTTTCTGAAAATTTCTATTTTCTGTCTTGTGAACGCTCTAGCATTCTTCATTTATTATTTGATCGTTACCAAACTTGCACAGATTGTTAATTCCAATTATAGCTTGGACAATTTCGAAAATCAGCTGAATTGGGTCAGTAACACCAGAGTTATGGCCCTTGTTTTTTCTGAAAAATGCCATTTTCTGCCTTCTTAACACTCTAGCACCTTCATTTATTATTTGATCTTTACCAAACTTGCACAGCTTGTTAATATCAATAAAAGCTCGAACAAGTTCGAAAACCAGGTAAATCGGATCAGTAACACCGGAGTTATGGCCCTTGTTTTTTCTGAAAAATGCTATTTTCTGCCTTGTGAACACTCTAGGGCCTTCAATATTAATCGGATCTTTACTTAACTTTGCAGTGTCTTTATGTCAATGAAAGCTTGAACAAGTTTTGAAAACTGGCAAGATCAAAATAACGGAGTTATGGCCCTTGTTTTGCTGAAAAATGCCATATTAAGCCCTGTGAACACTAGCACCTTCATTTATTATTTGATCTTTACCAAACTTGCACAGATTGTTAATATTAATGAAAGTTCGGACAAGTTCGAAAACCAGCTAGATCGGACAATTAACAGCGGAGTTATTGTCCTTGATTTAGTTAAAAATGCTATATTTTGCCTCGTTAAGACGATAGGGGCTTCATTGTTCATCCGATCTTTACCAAACTTTATCAGGTTGTTAATATAAATGAAAGCTCGGACAAGTTCGAAAACCAGCCAGATATGACCAGTATCGGCAGAGTTATGGCCCTTGATTTAGTTAAAATGCTATATTTTGCCTCGTTAAGACAATAGGGCATTCATTTTTCATCCTATCTTTACCAAACTTTACCACATTGTTAATGTCGTTGAAAGCTCGAACAAGTTCGAAAACCAGTAACAGTGGAGTTATGGCCCTTGATTTCATTAAAAAAGCTATATTTTGCCTCGTTAAGACGATAGGGGCTTCATTGTTCATCCGATCTTTACCAAATGTTATCAGATTGTTAATATCAATGAAAGCTCAGACAAGTTTGAAAACCATTTCATATTGGACTAGTAACAGGGGAGTTATGGCCCTTGATTTAGTTCAAAATGCTATATTTTGCCTCGTTAAGACGATAGGGGCTTTATTGTTCATCCGATCTTTACCAAACTTTACTATTTTGTTAATATCAATGAAAGCTCGGATAAGTTCGAAAACCAGTCAGATCGGACTAGTAACAGTGGAATTATGGCCCTTGATTTAGTTAAAAAGGCTATATTTTGCCTCGTTAAGAAGATAGGATCTTCATTTTTCATCCGATCTTTACCAAAAATTACCAGATTGTTAATATCAATGAAAGCTTGGATAAGTTCGAAAACAGCCAGATTGGACTAGCAACAGCAGAGTTATGGCCCTTTTTTAATTAAAAATGCTATATTTTGCCTCGTTAAGACGATAGGACCTTCAATTTTCATCAGATCTTTACCAAAAATTACCAGATTGTTAATATAAATGAAAGCTCAGACAAGTTTGAAAAACAGCCAGATCGGACCAGTAACAGCGGAGTTATGGCCCTTGATTTAGTTAAAAATGCTATATTTTGCCTTGTTAATACGATAGGGTCTTCATTTTTCATCCGATCTTTCGCAAACTTTACCAGATTGTTACTATCAATGAAAGCTCCGACAAGTTTGAAAACCAGCCAGATTGGACCATTAACACTGGAGTTATGGCCCTTGATTTTATTTTCTGAAATATGCTATATTTTGGCCTCATTAAGAAGAAAGGGCCTTCATTTGGCCAAATTTCATTGAAATTTTTCAAGGATGATCAGTACCAAGCCTAGTTGTACATATCGTCACTGCGTTCCAGTTGAATGATTTTGGTGGAGTTATGTCCCTTTAAAGGTTTTAATAGACAAACTTTGTCCTGACTAGTTTTCCTGAACCCCTGGCCGGATTTAAATAAAACATTTTAGGGATGATCAGTTCGAGGTCTAGTTGTGCAAATCTTTGCCGTGTTCCGGTTGAAGGATTTTTGGAAAAGTTATGGCCATTTAAAGGTTTTAATACACAAACTTTGTCTGGACTATTCTCCTGAACGTCTCCCCACATTTCAACGAAACTTTACAGGGATGATCAGCACCAAGCTTAGTTGTGCATATCATCGTCACATTCCGGTTAACAGATTTTTGGTGGAGTTATGGCCCTTTAAATGTTTTTGATACACAAACATTTTCCGGGCTAGTTTTCCTGAAGCCCTGGCTGGATTTTAACGAAACTTGACAAGGATGATCAGTATCAAGCCTAGTTGTGCATATCATCGCCATATTCGGGTTGAATGATTTTTGTCAGAGTTATGGCCCTTTAAAGGTTTTAATAGAGAAACCAGATTAGTCTGTTCTGAACTCCTTACTGGATTTCAACGAATCTTGATGGGGATGATCAGTACCAAGCCTAGTTGCACCTATCATTGCCTTGTTCTGGTTGAATGAATTTTGGCAGAGTTGTGGCCCCATAAAAGTTTTAATACACTTACTTTGTACAGACTAGTTCTCCTGAACCTCTGGCTGGATTTCAATGAAACTTGTCAGGGACAATCAGTACCAAGCCTAGTTGCCTATATCATCACCATGTTCTGGTTGAACGATATTTGAAAGAGTTATGGCCCCTTGTGCATAAACTTTATCTTTAGCCAGTAGAGCGTCCACAGGCCCTCTTGGGCCTCTTGTTTCTTCTTATTTTAACATAAGTTTAAATATTTCACTAGTGTAATATTATAATATAATAGTATCCACAGTTAGTAATACGCAAAAAACAATGCTTATACTATTCTCATAATTAATATTAATGGTTGAACAAATTCAAGTAATGTAGAAAAACAAACGTGACGCCACAAGATTTTCAAAAATCAAGATTGCCGGGTGTCCCTTTAACAATAAGTACTTTTTCAAACAGGCTTACTGGTCCTTTGGGTTTCATCAAGCCCAGTCTTTGTGGCTTTAAAGCAGAATATCGCTTAAGCCGGTGCTAGGAGGTATGAGAGGTGTTACACTTAACATTATCTCTCATGAACAGACTCAATAAAACAGAGTCTGCTACTTTTATCTCTTGTTTGTGTTTGTTGCTTTCAAGGGATCACCTTTTTCATATTTATTTACAACAGAGAAACCCACACACAATAAAACCCACACCCAAAATGTGCCCTAAACACAGTGACATGAATAGTTGATCTACACACACTGGCCATGCTATATGCTATAAACATATTAGATTATAATAATAATCTGCCTTCGATTGAGACTATCAATTTATGTGTCACTTCAGCAGGTAAAATATGTTAATAATATGTTAATTTTAAAACTACATGTTGCCAAACACATCTGATATTAAAAGTCAAATCATCAAAACTTTTTCCAAGAGAGAAAAGATCAAGAATTAGACCTGTGAAGTCAGCAAAACATATTTTTTCATATTTCATGTAGTTCTAACTCTCAAGCCCATAGTCGATGTTCATGGTCATATTAGGGTGATCAATAAAGGTTACAACACCAGAACATGTCTGTTGATTTGATAATAATTTAATCCTACTTTCAAGAAATACAAAAAACTAAGGCCATATAGTCTCCACTTATATCCATGCAAAAAATAGTATCCATAATTTTGTTGGAAAAACTGTATATTTTAACAGCGGTGTCAAACTGTTTTGTGTTGCAAACTTTACCCACGTTATTTAAAACATGAGTTTCTGTTTCACGTTTCCGGCCACCATTTTATAGTCATAGAGTCCAGACGCTACAGTGCCCTAGCGGGCGTCGAGGAATCGTATAGGCTAGAATCTAGTCACTAGATAGTAGGATGTGTCAGTTTAATTACTGTTGCAACCTTCTGTTTTGTTTCTGTCTCTTGGGGAAAAATAAACAAATTTTGCCAGGAAAAGAGTCAAGTTTGTTTATCAAGGGGAAAAGGCCCATTGATTATCCCCAAACTTACGTGAGTCCAGAAAGAAAGACCTGTAATGGAGCGTTCAGAATGCGATACTTCTGAAGCCATGCCGTCTTATCTAGTCTTTCCATTAAAAACGGCAGCAGTACTAAAATATACACAAATATGCCACTATAATGCTACAGTACAGATTACACAATGGTATATCAGCAAACAATGTTGATTTCTATACCTGTCTTTACAAGCACTGTCCAGATGACACAATGACATACAGTGCCCTTCATAATTCTCTTTACACATTGTTATAATCTCATTGCATTACATGTAAATGTCAGTTAATGTATACCTTAAAATTTACTGAAAAATCATACAAGTAATTTCTAAATTTATGTTTTACATTTAGTATACATGTTAAACTTTGTAATACATAATAGTTTTGATGACATAAGCCAACATTTAGAGAAATGTACAAGAGAATGACCATTAACTTTTATTTAACTTTAAATCAATGCAAAATTTGAATAGAAAAAATAAACTTTTCATTCTTCAGACAACAGTTTGAAAAAAAATAATTGCAAATTAAAAATGAAGTAAATATCATTCCATTAAAAGCAAGATAGATTCATGTTGGAATAAAGAGTATTTGCATTTTTTTCAACAAGTTTAACGTTAATTGGTTCAACATGTCATGCAATAGGGATTATATCTGTTGTAAAAAGACTTATGGAGAGGGCACTGTATACCACTTCTATATCCCCTTATAATGGCACTGTACAGATGACACAACGGTATATAATCAGTGTTCAGATTACACAATGGCATATAAGCACTGTACAGCAGATTACACAATGGCATATAAGCACTGTACAGATTACACAATGACATATAAGCACTGTACAGATTACACAATGGCATATAAGCACTGTACAAATTACACAATGGCATATACGCACTGTACAGATACACAATGGTATATAAGCACTGGACAGATTACACAATGGTATATAAGCACTGTACAGATTACACAATGGCATATAAACATTGTACAGATGACAAAATGGTATATAAGCACTGTACAGATTACACAATGGCATATATTACATTCCTGTATACATGTGATATCTCTAAATGTTTATGTTTATGATGTCAACGTTCTAAATGTTGGCAAATTGGCAGATTTTTTAATAAAAAGAAACATCGTTTATATCCATGTTGGTGTTTTATTATCTTTAAAATAGCAAACGACACTACTTATTATGTCAGACATTTACCAAAAATGAAATCCGCAGAAAATCATTCAGAAAGAAACGAACATGCAACGTTTTCCACAACGAATCTGCAGATAATCTCCGCCATTTTGTTTTTGTATATTGAAGGTATGAGGCACCCGTGGGGAAATCGTCAAATGTCCACGTTAGAGACATAGACGTGATGTGATGAAACGAAACGAACATGCAACGTTTTCCACAACGAATCTGCAGATAATCTCCGCCATTTTGTTTTTGTATATTGAAGGTATGAGGCACCCGAGGGGAAATCGTCAAATGTCCACGTCACGAGACATAGACGTGATGTGATGACTTTAACATAGAGTACTTTTACCTCGACAATGATGCGATGACTTTAATATACAGTACTTACACATCGACGGTGATGCGATGACTTTAATATACAGTACTTACACATCAACGGTGATGCGATGACTTTAATAACAAGAGCTGTCGGAGAACAGCGCAGCTCGACTATTCGATTTTTCGGAGAATAATAAATTTAAAGCTAGTATATACCATCAGAAAACAAGGCTACAACAATGTGGGGTGAGGTTGAGAGCACAATATAACTATGTGTAAGAATTGACCAAAACTACACAGAAATATGTAAAAAAAAATAAATAAAAAACCCCCCCCCCAGTTTTGAGTGGGGTGCGGGGTTGGGGTGGGAGAGAGGCGGGGGTGGATGGTGGGGGAGTGGGGGTGGTGAGGGCAACATATATGTGAAATTCACAAAAATATGAAGAAAGAAAAAAAAAAAAAATCGAGTTTGAGTGGGGATGGGGTAGAGGCTTAGGGTGGGGAGGGAAGGGCAACATGTGTAATTGACTAAAACAACAAAGAAAATAATATGTAAAAAAAAAAAAAAAAAAATCAAGTGGGGCGGGGTGAGAGGCGGGGGTGATTGGAGGGAGGGGGCAACGGGAAGACGGGAAGTTTGCAACATATAAGTGTAAGAAATGACTAAAACAACACAGAAATATGTAAAATAAATAATTAATAGTTTCAAGTGTGTGATGTGTGTAAGAATTGACTAAAACAACAAAGAAATATGTAAAAAAAAAAAAAGTTCCAAGTGTTTGGGGGGGGGGGGGGGGGGGGGGGGGGGGGGGGGGGAGGGGGGTATGGGGGGGGGGGGGCAAGGACGGTTGCAACATATATGTGTAAGAATTGACTAAAACAACACACAAATATGTAAAAAAATATATATAATAGTTTCAAGTGGAGCAGGGGGGGGTGAGGGTGAGAGGCAGGAGTGGGTTGGGGTGGGGGGGTGGATAGGGCAACGTATATGTGTAAAAATTGACTAAAACAACAAAGAAATATGTAAAAAAAAAAAAAAAAAAAAATTCAAGTCTGGGGTGGGATGGGGGTGGGGGTGATGGGGTGATAGGCGGGAGTGCGTTGGGGGTTTGGGGTGGGGGGGGGGGGGGGTGGGCAACATATGTGTGTAAGAATCGACTAAAACAACAAAGAAATATGTAAAAAAATAAAAATAAAAAAATTCCAGTGTGGGGCGTGGTGGGTGGGGTGATGGGGGTGAGTGGGGGGGGGGAGGGGGGGGAGGGGGCAGGGAGGGTTGCAACATATATGTGTAAGAACTGACAAAAGCAACACAGAAATACGTAAAAAAAATATCAGATCTGGGGCGGGGTGGGGGTGGGGCGATGGGTGAGAGGCGGGGGGGTGGGGGTGGTGGGGGCGGGGAGGGTTGCAACATATGTGTTAGAACTGACTAAAACAACACAGAAATATGTAAAAAAATATATATAATAGTTTTAAGTGGGGGGGGGGGGGGGGGGGGGGGGGAGGGGTTGAGGGTGAGAGGCAGGAGTGGGTTTGGGGGTGGGGGGGGGGGGTCGATAGGGCAACGTATATGTGTAAAAATTGACTAAAACAACAAAGAAATATGTAAAAAAAAAAAAAAAAAAAAGTTTCAAGTCTGGGATGGGGATGGGGGTGGGGGTGATGGGGTGATAGGCGGGAGTGCGTTGGGGGTTTGGGGTGGGGGGGGGGGCAACATATGTGTGTAAGAATCGACTAAAACAACAAAGAAATATGTAAAAAAATAAAAAATAAAAATTCCAGTGTGGGGCGTGGTGGGTGGGGTGATGGGGGTGAGGGGGGGGGAGGGGGGGGTGCAGGGAGGGTTGCAACATATATGTGTAAGAACTGACAAAAGCAACACAGAAATACGTAAAAAAAAAAAAAAAAAATATCAGATCTGGGGCGGGGTGGGGGTGGGGCGATGGGTGAGAGGCGGGGGGGGGGGGGGGGGGGGTGGGGGTGGTGGGGGCGGGGAGGGTTGCAACATATATGTGTTAGAACTGACTAAAACAACACAGAAATATGTAAAAAAATATTAAAAAAAGGGGAGAGGGAGCCCTTGAAGTAATAAGATGCATAATGCTATAACAAATCCCAAACCAAAATTATAGATATATATATAAGCATGCAAACCTAGATCTGCTTTTATTGCACATTTTATGGGCCATCACAATTTGGGTTCCATGGGAGCCCAGAATTTGCAGAAGACATAATTACTTATCCAACCCTTTACAACATACTATAAGGAAACCAATTCCAAAATTTAGTTCAGCTAGGACAAAAAATGTAAGAGATATAGACCTGTAAACACAGCTTACACGCAAAATTTGATGTGAAACAGACATATTTTAAGGGCTATCAGAATTTGGGTTCCATGGGAGCCCAGGGGTTAGAAGGAACCAAAATTACTTAAGCAGCCCTTACGATAATGCTATAAGGAAGCTAATGGCCAAATTTGGTTGTGCTAGGGTAACAATTGTAAGAGATATAGACTTGTAAACACAGCTTACACGCAAAATTTGATGTGAAATGGGGCACATTTTATGGGCTATCATAATTTGGGTTCCATGGGAGCCCATGGGTTACAGGAACCAAAATTGCTTATGCAGCCCTTAAGATAATGCTACAAGGAAGCCCATGAACAAATTTGGTTGTGGTAGGATAAGAAATGTAAGAGATATAGACTTGTAAACACAGCTTACACGCAAACCTTGATGTGGGACGCCGACGCCGACGCCGACGCCGACCCCGGGGTGATTACATTAGCTCTCTTATTCTTCGAATAGTCGAGCTAAAAATTACTTACACATTGACGGTGATGCGATGACTTTAATATACAGTACTTACACATCGACGGTGATGCGATGACTTTAATAAACAGTACTTACACATCGACGGTGATGCGATGACTTTAATATACAGTACTTACACACTGACGGTGATGCGACGACTTTAATATACAGTACTTATACCTCGACGATGATGCGATGACTTTAATATACAGTACTTACACATTGACGGTAATGATATGCCTTTAATATACAATACTCACACACTGACGGTGATGCGATGACTTAACATACAATACTTACACACTGACGGTGATGCGATGACTTTAATATACAGTACTAACACACTGACGGTCATGCGATGACTTTAATATACAGCACTTACACATCGACGATGATGCGATGACTTTAATATACAGTACTTACACATTGACGGTAATGATATGACTTTAATATACAATACTCACACACTGACGGTGATGCGATGACTTAACATACAATACTTATACACTGACGGTGATGCGATGACTTTAATATACAGTACTTACACACTGACGGTCATGCGATGACTTTAATATACAGCACTTACACATCGACGGTGATGCGATGACTTTAATATACAGTACTTACACATCGACGGTGATGCGATGACTTTAATATACAGTACTTACACATCGACGGTAAATCAGTGACTTTAATATACAGTACTTACACATTGACGGTGATGCGATGACTTTAATATATCGTACTTACACATCGACGGTGATGCGATGACTTTAATATACAGTACTTACACATTGACGGTGATGCGATGACTTTAATATACAGTACTTACACACTGACGGTGATGCGATGACTTTAATATACAGCACTTACACATTGACCGTGATGCGATGACTTTAATATACAGTACTTACACATTGACGGTGATGCGATGACTTTAATATACAGTACTTACACATCGACGGTGATGCGATGACTTTAATATACAGTACTTACACATTGACGGTGATGCGATGACTTTAATATAAAGTACTTACACACTGACGGTGATGCGATGACTTTAATATACAGCACTTACACATTGACGGTGATGCGATGACTTTAATATACAGCACTTACACATCAACGGTAATGCGATGACTTTAATATACAGTACTTACACATCGACGGTGATGCGATGACTTTAATATACAGCACTTACACATTGACGGTGATGCGATGACTTTAATATACAGCACTTACACATCGACGGTAATGCGATGACTTTAATATACAGTACTTACACATCGACGGTCATGCGATGACTTTAATATACAGTACTTACACATCGACGGTGATGCGATGACTTTAATATACAGCACTTACACATCGACGGTGATGCGATGACTTTAATATACAGTACTTACACATCGACGGTGATGCGATGACTTTAATATACAGCACTTACACATTGACGGTGATGCGATGACTTTAATATACAGCACTTACACATCGACGGTAATGCGATGACTTTAATATACAGTACTTACACATCGACGGTAATGCGATGACTTTAATATACAGTACTTACACATCGACGGTCATGCGATGACTTTAATATACAGCACTTACACATCGACGGTAATGCAATGACTTTAATATACAGTACTCAACATCGACGGTAATGCGATGACTTTAATATACAGTACTTACACATCGACGGTAATGCGATGACTTTAATATACAGTACTTACACATCGACGGTCATGCGATGACTTTAATATACAGCACTTACACATCGACGGTAATGCAATGACTTTAATATACAGTACTTACACATCGACGGTGATGCGAAGACTTTAATATACAGCACTTACACATCGACGGTGATGCGATGACTTTAATATACAGTACTTACACATTGATGGTAATGCGATGACTTTAATATACAGCACTAACACATCGACGGTAATGATATGTCTTTAATATACAGCACTTACACATCGACGGTGATGCGATGACTTTAATATACAGTACTTACACATCGACGGTAATGCGATGACTTTAATAAACAATACTTACACATTGACGGTGATGCCATGAGTATACGGCTGAATGTCACCTGACTGATCCCTTTCACGGCCGCGTACCTCGACTCCGTCACTTTGTTATTGTTGTCATCATACACAGACACACCGTCTACCAGCTCACTGGGAAAATAATTAAAAAGTATATTACTCATCCCTTTACTTTATAAATGAATAATATGAATAATAAGGCCAACAAATATAACTATGCAGCTGCATTTGCAGCCCCGCTCCCCACCCCTCAGCAACAATACGGTAGGTATGTTTGCTTTTTTTTCTTCTATTTTTCAGTTAATACCTTGTTTGTTGTTGTAGCTTTTTGGGGGGAGTGGGGGTGTGGTTGGTGGAAACCAGAAACACAGTATGCGCGAAAGTCCATATTTTTTGTGCTTTTCTAAACATATCCAAAAATTGTTTTATTAGAACAGAAAATCATCTTAACAAGAGTGCCTCGTGCCTTTATTATTCTGTAACATTATTGTTAACTCTGTCTGAACTCTGTATAATTATGTCAACTCTTTCTATATAATTTGTACAATTCCAGACAATAACTTTGGGGGAAAAAAAGGTTGATAATTATTTTTTCTTGAACGGTTACTGGGTGCAATTGTTACGACATCTTTTGTTCTTGATACAAATATATGTAATCATTAAATCGTGCATAAGTCGATTTTCTTCGGAGAAAAGAAGGAAAGTGGAAGAACAACCTCCTTCATCCGTCAGCAAGTTGGACAGGTTAAAATTGAGAGGGGAGAAATTTGTTAAGGCCCCTAAATTTGGCCCCGCCGTGCATGAAATGATTGCGGACACAGTCAACAATGGACTACAAGCCCCGATCGAGCATAAGGCTAATGGTGTGTTAGAACTAGCTAAAAAGTATGAAAGGCCTTCTAACTGCTCATATTTAGAGGTTCCCATGGTGAATAAAGCCCTGTGGAGCTCCAAAAAGACAGACAAGAACCTTAAAGACTCTGATCGCCTTTTTCAAAGGACTCACAATTATCTCACAAAAGGGATGATTCCGCTTGTTCAAATAATGGACAAAGCACTTCAAAGCCAGTCCCCAGAATCAGAAGAATTATTTGACCTAGCATTAGATTCTTTTAATTTATTGGCATACTCGCACAGAGACTTGTCAAGCCAGAGAAGAAGGCTGCTGACACCAGCAATCTCACAGAAGTACCGTCAACTGTGTAATGAAACCGCTACAGTATCGGCTACACACTTATTTGGGGAAGAATGTGATTTAGAGAAAAGCATGAAGGAAATAGATGACAGTAGGAAATTGGGGAACAATCTTGTGTATGAATACACAAAACCAAAAACTCATGGTCCGGCAGTCCAGGGTCCCACCTCCACGGTTACGTCTGGACAGATGTCGTCGTATAAACCGGCGCCATATTACCCTCGACAAACACAAGAAATCAAGTCTGGGCCGACAAAAATAGGAAGTGTGAGTACTTGTAGTGATTTTCCTACATTAAAAACTACACCAGATAATTTTGTAGCTGGGAAAGTTAGTAATTATTTTGACAATTGGACTCAAATTACAAAGGACAAACAGTTACTGAAAATTGTAAAGTATGGGTATGAAATTGAATTTCTATCCAATCCTGATCATCTTTCAAAATCAAAAGAAATTACGTTCAATGAAAGTGAAAGCTTAATAATAGATGACCTCCTTAGTAAACTATGGAAGAAAAAGGTGATTGAGCAATCTTTCCATGAATCGGAGGAAGTTATTTCAAATATATTTATTCGTTTGAAGGCAGATGGGTCATACCGTTTAATTCTAAATTTGAAAAAATTAAACGAGCATGTAGACAAAATACACTTCAAAATGGAGACTTTAAAGTCTGCACTCAATTTAGTGAAACCTAACTGCTATTTTGCAAAAATTGATTTAAAAGATGCGTATTATAGTATACCAGTTGAAAATAATTTCAAAAAATACTTAAAGTTTATGTGGCGCGGAGACATTTTACAATTTACATGCTTACCAAACGGGTTGACATCAGCCCCTAGGATCTTCACCAAGTTACTTAAGCCCATGTTTTCATCATTGAGGAAACAAGGACATACTAACTGTGCATACATTGATGATGCCTTGTTGCAAAGTGACACTTTCAGAGAATGTCAAGAAAATATTATGGACACCCTTGAGATTGTAGATAGTTTAGAGTTTACAACGCATCCAGAGAAATCTCTGGTAATACCGACACAGTCTAGTAATACCGACACAGTCTAGTAATACCGACACAGTCCAGTGAATTTGTAGGTTTTATACTGAATTCACAAGACATGACAGTTAGGCTTACACCCACTAAGGCTCAGGATATTGAAAACCAGTGTAGAACACTCTTAGAACATGATACCATAACAATAAGGCAGTTTGCCCAGATAATTGGAAAAATGGTCGCTAGCGAACCCGGTGTCATGTATGCACCCTTATATTATAAAGACTTGGAAATTCAAAGGGACTTAGAGCTTAAGGCTAGCAAAGGGAATTTTGATACGGAAATGACCTTATCAGATGAGTGCAAAGATTGCTTAAGGTGGTGGACTATGAATATCAAAAACAGTTTCAGGCCTATTTTGTTGAGTGTACCTGATAGAAAGATTGAATCGGATAGCAGTCTTGTTGGATATGGGGCTCATGATGTTACCTATGATGTAGATTTTTCTGGAATGTGGGATGGACAAGACTTAGAGCAGCATATTAATTACTTAGAACTAAAGGCAGCATTTTTGGCACTTAAGGGGCTATGTACTCATGTTACACATGAACATATTCATCTTTTTCTTGATAATACTACAGCTATTAAGTATTTGTCCAAAATGGGAGGCAGAATACCTTTGTTAAACAAATTAGCAAAAAACATATGGGTTTGGTGTGCTACAAGACACATATGGATTAGCATTTTTCATATCCCCGGAAAGCTGAATGTTCGAGCGGACGCTTTGAGTAGACAAACATTACATGCCGACATTGAATGGATGCTGGATGACTCTATATTTAACAAGATTATGACATTGTATGGAACATGTGATATTGATATGTTTGCCTCCAAAACTAACTACAAACTGAACAAATATGTTTCATATCATCCAGATCCTGAGGCATTTGCAATTAATGCATTCTCATTAACATGGACTCAGTTTTACTCATATATGTTTCCCCCTTTTAGTGTACTGGGAATGGTTCTACAGAAAGTGGACTTCGAGCAAGCCGATGCAGTCCTAGTGGCGCCCTTGTTCTCTACCCAGCCATGGTTTCCTCGACTGATGCAGATGATTGTGGCTCCATCGTTCGTACTACCGAAGAACATCCTGAAGCAACCGAAATCCAATGTCGGACACCCACTGAACAAGATGTCCCTGGGTGTTTTCAGGATCTCAGGGAAGAAATGTGCCGTCGAGGCTTATCAACGGCAGCTGCCAATATTGTCATTGCAGCGTGGAGACCTGGCAACCAAAAACAATATGGGTGCTATATCAAACAAGAGGTCAATGACCTTGAAGCTCTACTGATTGATTTTGATTTCAGGAAGTAGTCCCTACAGACTTGTTTTTTGAAAATCTATTTTTAACCGTGGCGGCCATCTTGAATTTCCGGCCGACCTGAAATTTTGCTAAGATCAATAAGACATTAAGAGCAACATTCCTGTGAAGTTTCATGAAAATCCGTCAGGTAGTTTCAAAGAAGTAGTCGCTACAAGTTTTCATTATATAACTCTATGTAAACAAAGCAGCCATGTTTAAGGTCAAATCAAAACGATTTTCGACAAGGACCAACATCATGTCATACTGATCACTTTAGAAAAAGTCCCATATCAATATCTCTTATTGTTTTGAAGAAGTAGTCGCTACAAACTTATTTATTTTAAATCTATTTTTAGCTGTGGCAGCCATCTTGAATTTCCGGCCGACCTGAAATTTTTCTAGGATCAACTAGACATCAAGAGCAACATTCCTGTGAAGTTTCATGAACATGCGTCAAGTAGTTTCAGAGGAGTAGTCGCTACAAGTTTTTACTATATAACTCTATGTAACCAAAGATGGCCACTGGCAGCCATGTTTAACGTCGAATCAAAATAATTTTCCACAAGGATCTACATCATGTCATGCTGATCATTTTAGAAAAAGTCCCATATCAATATCACTTATAGTTTTCAAGAAGTAGTCGCTACAAACTTATTTTTTAAAAATCTATTTTTAGCTGTGACGGCCATCTTGAATTTCTGGCCGACCTGAAATTTTTCTAGGATCAATAAGACATCAAGAGCAACATTCCTGTGAAGTTTCATGACAATCCGCCAAGTAGTTTCAGAGGAGTAGTCGCTACAAGTTTTTACTATATAACTCTATGTAAACAAAGATGGCCGCTGGCAGCCATGTTTAACGTTGAATCAAAACAATTTTTGACTAGGATCAACATCATGTAATGCTGATCATTTAATAAAAAGTCCCATATCAATATCACTTATAGTTTTCAAGAAGTAGTCGCTACAAACTTATTTTTTAAAAATCTATTTTTAGCTGTGACGGCCATCTTGAATTTCCGGCCGACCTGAAATTTTTCTAGGATCAATTAGACATCAAGAGCAACATTCCTGTAAAGTTTCATGACAATCCGCCAAGTAGTTTCAGAGAAGTAGTCGCTACAAGTTTTTACTATATAACTCTATGTAAACAAAGATGGCCACTGGCAGCCATGTTTAACGTTGAATCAAAACGATTTTTGACTAGGATCAACATCATGTCATGCTGATCATTTAGAAAAAGTCCCATATCAATATCACTTATAGTTTTCAAGAAGAAGTCGCTACAAACTTGTATTTTAAAACTCTATTTTTAGCTTTGGCGGCCATCTTGGATTTCACATCAACATGAATTTTTGCTAGGATCAACTAGACTTTATGGGCAACATTTCTGTAAAGTTTCATGAATATCCATCCAGTAGTTTCAGCTGTGAAGTCGCTACAAATAAAAGTTTACGGACAGACAGACGGACGGACGGACGACGGACGCCGCACCACGGCATAAGCTCTGCTGATCTCTGATCAGTAGAGCTAAAAATGGATGTCATTTTGCAGTGAAAAACAAATTGATTACTTTACACCTTCTATGAATAATGTGTTAACATTCTTAACAGATTTACACAATGAAGGGTTAGGTTATAGTGCTCTGAACACTGCGAAATCGGCTATATCGAGTTTTGTATATATATTAAGTGACAATAAAATTGGTAACCTTTTTGTGGTGAAACAATTTATGAAAGGAGTTTTCAATAAAAGGCCGGCTCTGCCACGGTACAACTGTACATGGGATGTAGAAGTGGTGTTGAGATTTTTAAGCTCGCTACATCCATTAAAAGATCTTTCGCTGAAAAATGTTACTTTTAAATTGGTCGTGTTGCTTGCTTTAACAACAGGTCAAAGAGTGCAAACTCTTCATTTGATAGATTTACGGAATGTTGACATAACAAGTGATTATATAAAAATCAGGATAGGTGATGTGTTAAAACAAACGAAAGTTAATAACCATTTATCAGAGTTGTATATAGAAGCGTATACAGCAGATGAAAGCTTATGTGTGGTCAAAACATTTGCTGACTACTTAAACAGAACTGAGTTTTTGCGACGAAATAATCAGTTACTCATAAGTTATCAAAAACCGCATGCATCGGTGACCAAAGGAACTATTTCAAAATGGATTAGAACCGTGTTAGGACTCGCGGGAATAGATATGAGTATATTTTCTCCCCACAGTACAAGGGGGGCATCAACTAGCGCAGCAGCATGTAAAATCCCAATCAGCACGGTTTTGCGAACAGCAGGTTGGAAAACTGATTCAGTGTTCAGAAAATTTTACCAAAAAACAGTTACCAATGACAGTGGCTTTAGTAACACTACTTTACGTCTCAAACAGTAATATGGGTACAATACTTGAAAACTGAGAATAGTTTGTATTGACGACAGAGATGTACAGGAACATTGACTTTCAATGGTTGTTATTCATCTGTTGAACATGTACATGTATACTGTATTTAGGAACATGGTTACAAGTGCATGTTACCTTGTTTGGGAAATATAAATGTAAGAAAAAGTAGTTTTATTGAATTATTTCTAATTCATATATATCAATGTAGCAACTTTTATGACTTGTTATTCATGAAACTTGGACTCTAAATACTCATAGTGATTCTATTGGTAGATTGGACTAACAAAATTGACAAATTAAACAAAATTTACCTAAAGTTGAAGTTTGATGTTAATTTTGTTAGTCCTAATCTACCAAGAATCACATGCCCACCCTGGATACCCACCCTCATCAAATATGTTTCCAGTTTTCATGAATAATATCTCTAAAGTCTGAAGAATTGATCACGTGATCGCCCTCACTCACTCATGTGATTCTTGGTAGATTAGGACTAACAAAATTAACATCAAACTTCAACTTTAGGTAAGTTTTGTTTAATTTGTCAATCTTTGTGTAACACCTACGCATCAAGAGACATATGCTGTGTTAAATCTAATGTAAATTGCTCTACTTCAACTTTTATCTGATAACTAACCCCATATTTAAAGGGACACATGGCAATCTTGAAGTTTTTATCAAGCATTAAAATAAGCGTCTCAATTTATTTATCCAGAATAATTTTGGCTTTAAAACAGCTTGCATAGCATTAAATAACATTTTGAGTTTTCATTTGTTTTGTTTTTTCTACAGTAGGATTAGTGTAATATTATCAACAGTTAATAATCTGCAAAAGCAATTTGATTTATACTATTCTTATCATTACTATTAATGAATATAAATGCAAGTTATGTACAAAAACTAACAGGACACCGTGAGTTTTTAAAAAATCACGATTGCCATGTGTCCCTTTAAATGTACAGGTATTGTACCTGTGAAGATCTAGAACACATACCGATCAATTCACCCATACATACGACACAAGGACAATAAAGTGGTTTACACTTAACACATAAATAAGATAATGTTTACATTTCCAATACAGAGTTTGAGGAGGAAGTGAATATAAATTTTGTTAAAATGGCCATTAACAGCAGTGGAATTTCAGAAATGAAATGTTGATCGACAATTATTATAATGTTTTAATACAGAGACACAAACACGAGGATTTAAAACTTTATCAAGATGAGTGGAAATGAAGTCTCTGGTAAGAAGAGAACATCACTCAGTGCTAGCCAAATATGTGCGTCAGACGAGAACTTTGACTTGTTCTGTATTCCGTGTGCTGACAATTATACACACGTAGAGGCATGTGGATTTTGTACTAACTGCCAGGATTATCTGTGTAAAGACTGTGTCGATTTTCACAAAAACTTCCGTGGAACCAAGAACCATGTTATCCAAAACGCGGATTCCATGCCCAGAGATGCCAAACAAGTACACCCAGTTCAGCAACCTAAAAACGTGTGCACCGAGCTATGTGCAAAGCATCATGGGAAGGTACTAGAGTATTACTGCAAGCCACACAATGAGTTTGCATGCAGCGTTTGTGTGACCCTGGGGCATATAAGCTGTGGGGTGGGGTATATTCCTGAGCTGTCCAAGGGAGTTGTTAACTCCACAGAGTATAAGCAAATTTCTGCGAAAATAAATCACTTGCATAAAAAGTTTGAAAAAACAAAGAAAAAATCCAAGGAATCAATTACTGAAGTTGAAAAAAAAAGCGAGGCATACACTGACGAGGTCACACAATTAGGTGAGGACTTAATCAAACACATCAGAGATTTGATGCAGAAAGTCATGAATGAAAAAGATGCATTTGTCAAAGAAATGATAGTCGGGCTACGAGATTCACAAGATCGAAGTGAAAAGATGACTGAAGAAATAAGTTCCATGAAGGTCAATTTGGGAAAAAAATCAGATTCTGAGAACCAAAGCTTTGTTTTGATGAAAAAGCTCCAAAAGGAAGTAAAAGCAGTAGAAGCTGCCCTGGGTGAAGTACAGATTGGCTCCAAACCTACTGTCTTCAAGTTTGATGAAAATCCCAGCATACAAAATATCAAGGAAACTGAAACTTTGGGGACACTATTAAGATATAAGAAAATTATAAAGCAGTATGAAAATATAGATATCACTACACAGGGAGATGAAGGCACTCCAGGGATAGTAGGCATTAAAGTTCTGTCTGATGGAAGAATTGCTATGGCTGATCATGCAAATAAATCAGTTAAACTTTTCGATACAAAGGACAATAATGTCACTGAAATCAAACTGCAGCATCAACCCCAGGGTATTACAGAGGTCAGTAAAGGTCAACTGGCAGTTACTTTATATACTAAAATTCAGTTTCTGAGTGTGGCCCATAGTTTAACTTTAGGGCGTGTGATAAACACAGATAAAGGATGTGCAGGAATAGCTGCCTGTCAAGATAAACTGATTGTTAGTTTTGTAACCACAGACGACTCTTCGGTCCAGATACTGGACATGAATGGGCGAGTGTTGAGGAGAATAAATAAAGATCAGAATGGACAGGAGTTATTCAGTTTGCCATGGTATGTTGCTGTCAACCCCAACAACAAAATGATTTATGTGCCAGATAGAGAAAAGAAAACATTGACCTGTATGAGCCTGGAGGGAGAGGTCAATGCGGTTTATAACCTCAACATGGGGAGATTACGGGGTTTGACTATAGGTGAGCAGGACTCTGTATACATCTGTAGGAATGGTGTGCAGCATATAACAGGGGAGGGCACCAGGGTACAGACACTGCTAGATCCAGGACAGGACGGGGCTGTGTCAACCAGTGTGGCACATGATACAAACACTGGACGTTTATACCTGGGGGCGGAATCCACAAGTGTGAGGGTCTATCAGCTTCAGTGAATCTAAATATTAAACAGAAACTAAACAACAAATATTAAAGTGACTAATTACGGGCCAAAGATAAGAACGTTTCTGCGATGAACTATACAAAGATAATTGTACCTGGAGCCATTGTAATTCCTCAAACAAGTGATCACAGTGTTGTATACTCTTACATTACTTGTGCTTTGAACTATAAAATGTTCTTTACATGAACTTCAGATAATGAAATATGATTTTGAATGTCGGAACATTCAGTCTAATATTTCTATCATAGAAACAAGCATCATACAAAGATATTGGAAAGGGGCATTAAATAGGTTGATGGATGTGTGTCACGGAGGTCATAGAGGTCAAATGTAGATAGATAATTTAATCATGTTTAGTCTCCATCCAATTCTTTTTTAAAGTGATTTTTGGATAATAGACAACTACTATACTTTAAGTGTGACATTCATATAATGGAAAATATGCTTACTTGAAGGAAGGATTTAAATAAAATACCTACAGACATATTATATATTATATAACTGTAATTCAATGGTGTAAATACTTGTTAAAATATTGATTGCTGTGCAAGGTCATATAAAGATAAGATGTTGATCAGTTTATATCGCTTTAAAGGGAAGCGAGACAATTTTTGAATGTTATTCATTTTCAATACATGTTTGATCTTCTGTATCTAAAAATTCCCCAATAAAGCCATAATAAATTAATTGCTAGTTTATCTTCCTAATTTATTTCAAAATAGGGGCGGGGGTGTATTTTTAAAACAAGAGCCCCAAGAGGGCCTGTGGACGCTCTACTGGCTAACATGACTCTTATAACATCAATGAAGCGAGAGACTGCCATTTACGTTTTTTTGAAAGTTTTGGGCAAAATACAGCTTATCAACTAAATCAAGGGCCATAACTTAAGAATCTGGTAAAGTTTGGTAAAGATAAGATGAAAAATGAAGGCCCTATCGTATTAACGAGGCAAAATATAGCATTTTTTACTAAATCAAGAGCTATAACTCCTCTGTTACTGATCCGACTGGTCCAACATAGAGCTAAAAAAAAATATTCAAAAAAAAAAAGAAAAAAAAATTATAAAAAAAATAATTAAAAAATAATAATATAAAAAAAAAAGAAAGTCATAAAATCTGGTAAAGTTTGGCAAAGATCAGATGCAAAATGAAGGCCCTATCGTAAGACGAGGCAAATTCTAGCATTTTTAACAAAATCAAGGGACATAACTTCGCTGTTACTGGTCCGATCTGTCTGGTTTTCGAACTTGACCGAGCTTTTATCGACATTAACAATCTGATAAAGTTTGGTAAAGATCGGATAAACAATTAAGTCTTAACGAGGCAAAATTTAGCATTTTGAACTAAATCAAGGGCCATAACTCCGCTGTTACTGGTTCGATATGAATGGTTTTCGAACTTGTTCGAGCCTTCATTGATATTAACAATCTGATAAAGTTTGGTAAAGATCAGATGAACAATGAAGCCCCTAACGTCTTAACGAGGCAAAATATAGCATTTTTAACTTAATCAAGGGCAATAACTCCGCTGTTAATAGTCCGAACTAGCTGGTTTTCGAACTTGTCCGAGCTTTCATTGATATTAACAATCTGTGCAAGTTTGGTAAAGATCAAATAATAAATGCAGGTGCTAGAGTGTTCACAAGGCTCAATATGGCATTTTTCAGCAAAACAAGGGCCATAACTCCAGTGAAATTATTTCGATCTTGCCGGTTTTCGAACTTGTTCGAGGTTTCATTGATATAAAGACACTGGCAAAGTAAAGTAAAGATCCGATTAATATTGAAGGCCCTAGAGTGTTCACAAGGCAGATGTTAGCATTTTTCAGAAAAAAACAAGGGCCATAACTCCAGTGTTACTGACCCAATTCAGCTAATTTTCAAACTTGTCCAAGCTTTCATTGATATTAACAATCTGTGCAAGTTTGGTAAAGATCAAATAATAAATGCAGGTGCTAGAGTGTTCACAAGGCTCAATATGGCATTTTTCAGCAAAACAAGGGCCATAACTCAAGTGAAATTATTTCGATCTTGCCGGTTTTCGAACTTGTTCGAGTTTTCATTGATATAAAGACACTGGCAAAGTAAAGTAAAGATCCGATTAATATTGAAGGCCCTAGAGTGTTCACAAGGCAGATGTTAGCATTTTTCAGAAAAAAACAAGGGCCATAACTCCAGTGTTACTGACCCAATTCAGCTAATTTTCAAACTTGTCCAAGCTATAATTAGTATTAAGAATCTGTACAAGTTTGGTAACGATCAAATAATAAATGAAGGTGCTAGAGCGTTCACAAGGCAGAAAATAACAATTTTCAGAAAAAACAAGGGCCATAACTCCGCTGTTACTGATCCGATTTGGCTGGTTTTCGAATTTGTCCGAGCTTTCATTGGTATTAACGATCTGTGCAAGTTTGGTAAAGATCAAATAATAAATGAAGGTTCTAGAGTGTTCACAAGGCTTAATATGGCATTTTTCAGCAAAACAAGGTCGCAAAACAAGGTCCATAACTCAGGTGAAATTATTCCGATCTGGCTGTTTTTCGAACTTGTCTGAGCTTTCATTGATATAAAGACACTGGCAAAGTTTCATAAAGATTTGATTAATAATGAAGGCCCTAGAGTGTTCACAAGGCAAAAGTTAACAGACGACGGACGTTGGACAACTCGCCATCCCATAAGCTCTGCTGGCCTTCGGCCAGTAGAGCTAAAAAACAAATATTTTACTTTATACAAGTATTTCTTGAATACACAATTAAAATATGTCAACTGCAACAGAGGATAGTATAGGCACTGAAGTAATAAACCACTACATCTTAGATCTCTGGTATATGCCATACTAGGTTATTAGCTTTTTAAATCACAGAACAGTTACTTGTTTGTGACACAAACTCTCTTTGGTACAAACAATTTTTCACAAGATATACACAAATTGCACAATACAACAAGATCTTCATCACTGAAGTGCTGTGCATGTGCAGTGACATCGTCTGGAACAGCAGACCTGAAATTCATGGCGTTTTAATAGCAGTCTTTTTTTTAATTTTTTTTTTCACTAGGAGTCAAAAGTCATAAAAACTTGTAAAAAGTCATGAATCTTAGGTCTAACATTACTGCAACCGGAGATAATTTTGTTTATCTCATTTTCCACACAGAAAATCATTATAAATATTACAACCAGACGAGTCTTTGATAACTGTAACAACCTTTACCGCTTTTATGATAACAAACACCATTTTCCCCCATGGGTTTCAGTGTACAGGTTCCAAGCTTTTTTGCTTTTTATTTTAAGAAATATAAATTGTCGGGGCAGCATAAAAAAATAAATAGGGGCGGCGGGGATGCTAATAAAACAAGAGGCCCAAGAGGGCCTGTGGCGCTCTACTGGCTCAAGATAAACTTTATGTATAAGGGGACATAAGTCTTTCAAAAATCATTCAACCAGAACATGGCAATGACAGGTGCAACTAGGCTTAGTACTGATCATCCTCGCAAAGATTCGCTGAAATCTGGCAAAGAGTTCAGAAGAGACTAATCTGGACAAAGTTTGTGTATTAAAACATTTAAAGGGTCACAACTCTGCCAAAAATCATTCAACCGAAATATGGCGATGACATGCACAACTAGGCTTGATACTGATCATCCTTGTCAAGTTTCGTATATATCCAGCCAGGGGTTCAGGAGAACTAGCCCAGAAAAAAATTGTGGTATCAAAATCCTTTAAAGGGCCATAACTCTGCCAAATATCTGAAAACCGAAACATGACGATGACATGCATAACTAGGTTTGGTGCTGATCATCCCTGCAAAGTTTCACTGAAATCTGGCGAGGGGTTCAGGAGAAGTAGATCAGAACAAAGTTTGTGTATTAAAACTTTAAAGGGCCATAACTCCGCCAAAAAATATTCAACCGGAACACGGCGATGATTTGCACAACTAGACATAGAATTGATCATCCCTTTAAAGTTTTCTTTAATCCGGCCAGGTGTTCAAGAGAACTAGTCAGAACAAAGTTTGTGTATTAAAACCTTTAAAGGGCTATAACTCTGCCAAAATCATTCAACTGGAACACGGTGACTATGTACAACTAGGCTTGGTATTGATCATCCCTGCAAAGTTTCAATGAAATACGGCCAAATGAAGGCCCTTTCGTCTTAATGAGGCCAAGATATAGCATAATTCAGAAAATCAAGGGCCATGACTCCGATGTAAATGGTCCAATCTGGATGTTTTTCGAACTTGTCCAAGCTTTCATTGATATTAACAATCTGGTAAAGTTTCTTAAAGATCGGATGAAAGATGAAGGCCTTATCATCTTAACGAGGCAAAATATAGGATTTTTAACTAAATCAAGGGCCATAACTCATCTGTTACTGGTCCGATCTGGCTGGTTTTCGAAATTTTCTGAGCTGTCATTGATATAAACAATCAGGTAAAGTTTTGTAAAGATCAGATGAAAGATGAAGGCCCTATCGAATTAACGAGGCAAAATACAGCATTTTTAACTAAATCAAGGGCCATAACTCCGCCGTTACTGGTCCGATCTGGCTGATCTTCGAAATGTCCGAGCTTTCAATTATTTAAACAATCTGGTAAAGTTTGGTAAAGATCGAATGAAAGATAAAGGCCCTATCGTCTTAACGAGGCAAAATATAGCATTTTTAACTAAATCAAGGGCTATAACTCCGCTGTTAATGGTCCGATCCAGCTAGTTTTCGAACTAGTTCTAACTCACATTTATATAAACAATCTGGTTAATTTTGGTAAAGATTGGATGAAAGATGAAGGCCCTATCATCTTAATGAGGCAAAATATAGCAATTTTAACTAAATCAAGGGCCATAACTCCGCTGTTAATGGTCCGATCTAGCTTGTTTTCGTACTTATCCGAGCTTTAATTGATATAAACAATCTGTGCAAGTTTGGTAAAGATCAAATAATAAATGAAGGTGCTAGAGTGTTCACAAGGCTTAATATGGCATTTTTCAGCAAAACAAGGGCCATAACTCTGGTGAAATTTATCCGATCTGGCTGGTTTTCGAACTTGTCCGAGCTTTAATTAATATAAAGACACTGGCAAAGTTAAGTAAAGGTCTGATGAATAGTGACGGCCCTAGAGTGTTCACAAGGCAGAAATAGCATTTTTCAGAAAAAACAAGGGCCATAACTCCGGTGTTAATGATCCGATTTAGTTGGTTTTCGAACTTGTTTGAGCTTTCATTGATATTAACAATCTGTGCAAATTTGGTAAAGATCAAATAATAAATGAATGTGCTAGAGTGTTCACAATGCAGAAAATGGCATTTTTCAGAAAAAACAAGGGCCATTTCTCTGGTGTTACTGAACCAATTTAGCTGATTTTCAAACTTGTCTAAGCTATTATTGGTATTAACAATCTATACAAGTTTGGTAACGATCAAATAATAAATGAAGGTGTCAGAGCATTCACAAGGCAGAAAATGGCAATTTTCAGAAAAAACAAGGGCCATAACTCCGGTGTTACTTATCCGATTTGGCTGGTTTTCGAACTTGTCCGAGCTTTCATTAATATTAACAATCTGTGCAAGTTTGGTAAAGATCAAATAATAAATGAAGGTGCTAGAGTGTTCACAAGGCTTAATATGGCATTTTTCAGCAAAACAAGGGCCATAACTCCGATGAAATTTATCCGATCTGGCTGGTTTTCGAACTTGTCCAAGCTTTCATTGATATAAATACATTGGCAAAGTTTCGTAAAGATTTGATTAATAATGAAGGCCCTAGAGTGTTCACAAGGCAAAAGTTAACAGACGGACGGACGACGGACGGACGACAGACGACGGACAACTCGCCATCCATAAGCTCTGCTGGCCTTCGCCAGTAGAAAAATAAATTTATATTGCATTTTAAATAACGGCCTGGCACTACTATTAGGGAAAATATATTAATCAGCAAAGAAAAAATAAAATAAATATTGGTGTGTTTCCACCAACACCCAGAAAAAAGTAAGGAAGGTAGGACGATTTGTCTTCTTCTGCTCTTATTGTTTTACTATTCTCCTCTCTCCAGACTATCACAGGTCTTCCTCCACCAATGGAAGCTGGAAAGTCGCCATATGACCTTAGCTGTTGGTGCGACTACAAAATCCAATTCAACCAACCAACCAGACTATCACAGATTATTTGAGCAACCATCAAACTACAACATTATATCTGAATGCTAACAAGTTCACACAAGGGTTGTCATAATGATATATTTATACATCACCCCCACCAACTCCCCACTCTCAAAAAAGGTGTCTAGTGGTAAAACACCTATTTTCTGGTTGGCCTAATTTAAAATACTGTTTATCTAGAATTGTTCCCATTTCATATTAACTGAGTTCAACAAACACTGACATTTCATATTTGCTGGGTTTAACTAACACTGACATTTCATATTTACTGGGTTTAACAAACACTGACATTTCATATTTGCTGGGTTTAACTAACACTGACATTTCATATTTGCTGGGTTTAACTAACACTGACATTTCATATTTGCTGGGTTTAACTAACACTGACATTTCATATTTACTGGGTTTAACTAACACTGACATTTCATATTTACTGGGTTTAACTAACACTGACATTTCATATTTACTGGGTTTAACTAACACTGACATTTCATATTTGCTGGGTTTAACTAACACTGACATTTCATATTTGCTGGGTTTAACTAACACTGACATTTCATATTTACTGGGTTTAACTAACACTGACATTTCATATTTACTGGGTTTAACTAACACTGACATTTCATATTTACTGGGTTTAACTAACACTGACATTTCATATTTACTGGGTTTAACTAACACTGACATTTCATATTTACTGGGTTAACAAACACTGACATTTCATATTTACTGGGTTTAACTAACACTGACATTTCATATTTACTGGGTTTAACTAACACTGACATTTCATATTTGCTGGGTTTAACTAACACTGACATTTCATATTTACTGGGTTTAACTAACACTGACATTTCATATTTGCTGGGTTTAACTAACACTGACATTTCATATTTGCTGGGTTTAACTAACACTGACATTTCATATTTACTGGGTTTAACTAACACTGACATTTCATATTTACTGGGTTTAACTAACACTGACATTTCATATTTACTGGGTTTAACTAACATTGACATTTCATATTTGCTGGGTTTAACTAACACTGACATTTCATATTTACTGGGTTTAACAAACACTGACATTTCATATTTGCTGAGTTTAACAAACACTGACATTTCATATTTGCTGAGTTTAACTAACACTGACATTTCATATTTACTGGGTTTAACTAACACTGACATTTCATATTTACTGGGTTTAACTAACACTGACATTTCATCATATTACTGGGTTTAACAAACACTGACATTTCATATTTACTAGGTTTAACAAACATCAACATTTCCTATTTACTAGGATTAACAAACACCAACATTTCAATTTTACTGCGTTTATGGGTTTAACAAACACTGACATTTCATATTTACTAGGTTTAACAAACACAGACATTCTATTTATAATTATGTTCTGAATTTAATAATTTTTCTTACTACTGTAAGAAATGTTTATTTAGCACAGTCAAGATTTAGTGCAGTGGACGATTTTTACGGATTATGGTGATATTAGCCGATGATGAATTAGTGCTTGGTCACAGGGTCTCTGTAAAATCCTAGCATTTAGGTTTATCATTGAATGCAGTCGGTAGCGTGGCGGATTTGTAAATGGAGGCCCCGGGTTCAATCCACCGTGGTGCCACTGAGTTTCGTCGGTGTGTTCTTGGGCAAGACACTTTCCCTTAGCCTCGTCCGTTCAATGGGGATGTAAACCGGGCGGTCTATTCTTCAAACACGTTAAAGAACCATAGGATTCGTTAATATGAGTAGGGCACGGTTCCCGGATTCCTATGTATCCTTCCCCTCTCTCTGGGGCGGCTCTAAATAACCTATACTGTGTTGATGAGCCGTTAAACAACATTCAATTAAATTATCATTGAAAGGCAGTTTTAATTGTCTCTGTTAGTTAATCCTACCTTCAGGCTGTCAATTAAACTGTTTTATATTACTATAATTGCGTTTTCATTTCTGGGTGAACACAGTTTGCAAACATGCCAATTTGTGTATAGCCTATTTGTTGTTCACATTAATGATTGTATGTCCTCCAAACTGTGTATGAAAAGAGAAAATTTAACAGTTAACTGCTTGAACTATGTTACAAATTAATCTGATAGTACTGAAGATATATATAGATATATACGCAACACGCCATAATTACAGTACACAGACAACTAATTTATGTAATGTGCTTATGCTTTATGATTAAGAAATACAATATTTCCAGCGGGATAATATTGTACCAGATCAATACCTGGTGGGCGGTACTTGAGATTATCGATACCAAGGGCCGTAGTCCCACTGTTTCGACATTTTTAAAGTCCCAAACACCAGACTTTAATCTCGCACAATATAAACCCACTGGAAATATTTTATTTCTGACCTGACATGGATTTTATGTATATAATATGCAATATGCAATATGAGTTTGAACATAATACAAACAAATTCTCATAACTTACATTGTATGCTAAATAAGACCAAATAAAACCTGCACCTTCATCCTGTTTTAAATGTGTTGTTTGAATTTAACGATGTTTGAATGTAACGATGATTGAACAATGTTTTGAATGTAACAATGTTTGAATGTAACAATGTTTTAAAAGAACTAATATCTTTGTTTTGCATGTTTTCTGGTGATTAAAATCTTTAAAATTGTCTTTACGTTTAATGGATGTGACGTCGGAGGTAGGAAAATTGAATACCTCTTGAATAACCAATCAACATTGAGTATTTTAATAAATTATGTAAGCTGATACGCGAGAAATGATATTCTATATAACCAGTCAGGGAACTTTTGAAAAAACATCACCTTAAATGGTGATGATGTTTCATCACATCATAATTAAAAAATACGCAAACTCGCTACCATGCTAAAAGTCCGATCTATTTGACATCCCTGAGTTTATTGCCTGTTTTGTTACCTGTTGGTATATTGGTTTATCGGTAGAAGTATAGATAGGGAACCCATCAGTAGCTTTATAAACGAGAACAGGTCTACATACGGGTTGATTTTCGAGAAAAATGGCAGAAATCGGTTTATTATGTGTATCTGAATTTAATCTAAATGATTGCATTGAAATTAAAATTTTAATATCCAAATAATGGAAGATAAATTGAGTTTCAAGTGGGGTGTGGGGGAGTGGGGTGGCGTCAACATAGCTATATGTGTAAGAATTGACCAAAACAACACAGAAATATATATAAAAAAAAAAATCAGTTTCGAGTGGGGGGGAGTGGGGGTGGGGGAAGACAACATGCTATGTGTAAGATTTGACCAAAACAACACAGAACTATGTAAAAAAAATAAAAATAGAATAAAAATATTCCAGTTTGGGGGGTGGGTGGAGGCGGGGGGTGGGGTGGCAACATAGCTGTGTAAGAATTGACCAAAACAACACAGAAATATGCACACAAAAATAGAGTTTCAAGTGGGGGGGAGGAACATATATGTGTAAGAAGCTATGTGTAAGAACTGACCAAAACAACATGGTAATATGTAAAAACAAGATGTCAATGACCTTGAAGCTCTACTGATTGATTTTGATTTCAGGAAGTAGTCGCTACAGACTTGTTTTTTGAAAATCTATTTTCAACCGTGGCGGCCATCTTGAATTTCCGGCCGACCTGAAATTTTGCTAGGATCAATTAGACATTAAGAGCAACATTCCTGTGAAGTTTCATGACAATCTGCCAAGTAGTTTCAGAGGAGTAGAGTCGCTACAAGTTTTTACTATATAACTCTATGTAAACAAAGATGCGCAGCCATGTTTAACGTCGATTTTTGACAAGGATCAACATCATGTCATGCTGATCATTTTAGAAAAAGTCCCAAATCAATATCACTTATAGTTTTCAAGAAGTAGTCGCTACAAACTTGTATTTTAAACTCTATTTTTAGCTTTGGTGGCCATCTTGGATTTCACATCAACATGAATTTTTGCTAGGATCAACTAGACTTTATGGGCAACATTTCTGTAAAGTTTCATGAATATCCATCCAGTAGTTTCAGAGGAGTTGTCGCTACAAATAAAAGTTTACGGACAGACGGCCAGACGGACGGATGACGGACGCCGCACCACGGCATAAGCTCTGCTGATCTCTGATCAGTCGAGCTAAAAACAAACCAGTTTCGAGTTGGGTGGTGGGGGAGTGGGCTGGTGTGGAACGCAACATAGCTATATGTGTCAGAACTGACCAAAACAACACAGAAATATGTAAAAAATATTAATATTAATAATTCCAGTTTTGAGGGGGGGGGGGGGGGGGGGGGGGGGGGGGATGGTGTTGGGGGGAGGGCGCAACATGCTATGTGTAAGAATTGACCAAAACAACACAGAAAAAATAATATTGAATTCGAAAATCAGAATTTGGGTTCCATGGGAGCCCAGGGATTACAGGAACCAAAATTACTTAAGCAGCCTTAAGATAATGCTATAAGGAAGCTCATGGCCAAATTTGGTTGTGCTAGGGTAAGAAATGTAAGAGATATAGACTTGTAAACACATCTTACACGCAAAATTTGATGTGAAAAGGGACACATTTTATGGGCTATCATAATTTGGGTACCATGGGAGCCCATGGGTTACAGGAACCAAAATTGCTTATGCAGCCCTTAAGGAAGTCCATGGTCAAATTTGGTTGGTAGGATAAGAAATGTAAGAGATATAGACTTGTAAACACAGCTTACACGCAAACCTTGATGTGGGACGCCGACGCCGGGGTGATTACATAAGCTCTCTTATTCTTCGAATAGTCGAGCTAAATAGGTGAGTACATGAGCAGTTGGGTTATTATTATTATGCAGGTAGTGGAGTCAGCAGATGGGGTCGGAAGGCATGAAACAAGATGGGCATGTGAGCAGTCAGAAACATATCTGGAACCCTAATACCAGACATTATACTTGGCATTCAAACCATGAAGCCAATATTTTGCAGACTAGATTACTTTTTGATGTCTTCAAATACTGTAAATTCTATATCTGCATGTAAAATAACCACCGGACTACGTTTAGATCACTCTCCTGTATATTTTATTCAAATACTAAAGAATGCAGTAAGACAAACATTAAGAAATAAAATATTTCTAGTGGGTTTATACTGTCCCAGATTAATACCGGGTAGGCAGGATTTGAAGATCATCGATACCAAGGGCCAAAAGCCATGGTTTTGATGTTTCGAGTCCCAAACACCAGGTTTCGATCTCGCACAATATAAACCTGCTGGAAATATTTTATTTCTTATCTGATATGGATTTTTATGTATTT
>JAWPHD010010591.1:0-92258 GCA_037043455.1 Cyrtodaria siliqua
GTACAAAATGAAATATGAATGTTGTAGAAAACGAATAACATTTAATGGTTGTCCTAAATTCAGAAATATACATAATGACTGTTTTCCAAATTACTATTGTTCTTGGCCAACTAGTCAAAGATTTGTGTCACTTATAAACACACAAGCAACTGGACTGTTAATAAGGTTAGCAATATATATATATATATATATATATATATATATATATATATTATATATATATATATCTACCAACGAACTTAGAAATAGTGACAATTAGTGTTTCTATTGTATGTAATATAACGTTTATTTGTTAATTCAAATACATATATCTTGCATCTTATCTACCTATATACCAATAAGGCTCGAGCCTCCTCGCCAAATACTAGGAATCTTTATGTGAAGAAGCTATCCAGCTGGCTTGCGGAACGTCGGTGGTTCTACCCAGGTGCTGAAAGTCGCCATATGACCTTAGCTGTTGGTGCGACTATATAATCCAATTCAATCCTCGCCAATATGATATCTGAGAACTAGTTATTATCATGCATTTTACAAATGATTTATGATCTTAATTTTTTTTCTAAATACTTACATGTTGGCTCCGTTATATCCATTCAATCAAAAGAGAATTACACTTATTTCTTGACTATTAATCACAATAATATTGATAACATAAGTTGTAACATCCATTCGTTAAAACTACAGAGTCTCTATATCCATCGATTTCTTCTTTGTAGGCGTGTCTTTATTTGTAACTTCATGTTCACTAGCTCATGTCAAAATCGGGTATTTAAGCAGCAAACATAACACAGGTGATCATTTATTGTATAGACACATCGACCAGTGCACATCGTACCTGTACACAGGTAATATTATGATTACACAAGGAAAGAAAATGCCTCTTTCGGGACTCGAACACACGACCTTCTAATTTCAAATCAGGTGGTCTATCCACTGAGCTATAACACTTCTTGAAAAAATGATATACAAACTAATAATATTTGAAATGAACAAAATGTATACACCTTGCCATTTTGGGGTGAAAATCAGCAAAAATAGCGTACAAATTGCTGATTTTTGGAATAATTATTAAAAAAAATTGACAACTTCCAGTTAAACAAAATAGTAGGGTTTAGAGTGTTTTCATGTATCTAAAGATGTCCTGAGATATAGGTAAACTTCTAAAGGATCAGAGATTTGGAAAAACTTGGATATTTAGGCCAAAAGTTGCAAATTTTAACCAAAATCACTAAAAACGGGATTACTTCTGAAAAATGTAATTCTCATTACAATATAAGGAGATTAAAAGTCCTTAAAGTTATCTGTTATATACAAGTTCATGAAAACAAATACTTGGAATGAATAAAATATATAAACCTTGAAATGTTGGGGGAAATCAGCACAAATGAATACAAGTCCGATGATGTGCAACTCGGATCCCAGTCATCTCGGCCCCTAGTCATCTCGACCCCGATTTGGTCAACTCGGCCCACACATGAATTTTATATAGTCATTTCGGCCCCCACAGTTTTATATATTGTTCATGTTAGATAAATAAAATATGTATTATTGGTTGTTTTATTTGAGTTTTTTTAGGTGTTTGTTGGTGTCCCAGATCATAAAATTATGCTTATTTTTATCGCATTTTTTTACGACTGATGATGAAATGAAGAGCTAGTCGTTTGCTTACGACTAACTATTTACTAAGGTTGATTTGAATATAATAGGTATTCATATCTTGAATGATTTGTTTAATTTCGTTTTGTTTCATTATTTCAGGCCAGAACAGGTCATTAAAATGGAAAAGAAATTATTGAAATTAAATGATGACCAATCAAAATAATCATTATATTTTACAACAGTTTGTTTTGATATTATCTTCTACTACACATATATATATATATATAATATATATATATATATATATATATATGGGGGCCGAGTTGACCAAATAGGGGCCCAGTTGACCACGGGCAGAGCTGACTAGGGGCTGAGCTGACTGTAATTCATTAAAGGGAGTACATCAGGATTTTCATGGGGGTCTAGGTGTCCGACAATCAATTTAAAATATTAATATTTTCATTCTAAATGTCCTAAACATAATGAGTGAGCCTAAAATTGACCCCTTATTTGCAAAGAAATTCATTCTGCACATTAATACGTGCTATCCTAGGTGACGCACCTGGGTTAATTTCAGCATTTTACGTCAGATTCCGTCCCAGCTATATGGTGTTTTCAAAGTTTAGACATTAACAAAATGGTTCTAACATTATATTTTGATTGATTGTAAGTGTTTTATCATGAACTGGAACATTTTTATAATTTAAGATATTTTTAGAAAAATCCTGATGTACTCCCTTTAAGTCGCTTTTGGAATAGTTATGAATTTTAAATTATGATTAAAATATAATAAAACAGAAGTCGTTATAGTATTTCTTTAAATGTAAAGGTGTCATGAGCTACAAAAGAGACAGTCCTAAAGGATCGGAGATTTGAAAATGCCATTACTTTTGGCCCAGAATATCAAATTTAAACCAAAACCCCCGAAAACTGACTATTTAAAATACAATTCTATTGCAATATTAGGAGCTGAATGTTCTTAAAATAAACATTCTATTATATTAATGTACATGGGGAAAATGTTTGGAATAAACAAAGTTTACCCATCTTGTCATTTTTGGAGAAAATCTACAAAAATAAAGCATAAAATAAAAGATTCTTGGATATTTATTTATAACAAAACAAAGTAGTTTTCAGAAATGTAAATAAAGGTGTATTAAGGTACAGACAAATTGTTCCTAAGTAACTTGAAAGCTGCAAATAAAATTTACGAAAATTTGAATATTTATTTAAAATTGATTTCTTTTGAAATGAAAGGGAGCTGAAGGGGCACCCATTACATTTTAACTTAAATATACCAGTTTTGAATTATATCGTTCCTCTTGTTTCGATTTCGCAGGGGAAAATATGATCGACACACAGGTATCTAGAAGATACTTGACTCAAATAAGTCAATAATACCTTACCAATTAGAATTATCGAATAATGGTATTTTTGTTTGATTGATTAACATTTAATCTTATTATTTACCTTATCATATGTGTGATGAATTTTAGATATAAGTACACATATTCACACTGTCCACTATGATCGAGAAACGATTTCTTTTTAATGCTTATGTATTTTATTGATTTGCTCAAGGGTCTACTTAGACTTATTGCAATATTGTTTTATGTATGGAGGATGGCCTTGAACCTCCATAGACCTATGACTAGGCAAATAAAATTTCTTCTTTTTCTTCTTCTTCTTCTTCTTCTTCTTCTATGTTCGTGTATATGGAAAAAAAATGGGCGAACACACAAAAAAAAATGGGCGAACACAAAAAAAAAAAAATAGCTTATAAAAAAGAATTTCATGAATATCATGTATTTGTAATCAATAAATTGAAGACATTTTTAAACGATTTTGATAATTAAACTCAAACTTACAAATTGCATACGTAAATGCCATTGCAGTACTTCTTTTATTAAACTATTGCAATTTTTTTTTATATATATGTCAATAACAGAACCGAGAGAAGTGATATATATGAATCTGGTATGCATGCTACAACTAGCTCCCCTGCATTCACACCATGTTAAAATACAGGGAAGTCTATGCTTTCTGCAAGTACCATGTAAAGTAAGTTTCGCAAGATACTTTGGTAACATTCTGAAATTATAAAGGAACAGATGGGTCATATGTTATAACAGGCCTTATAACAAAGTTCAAGGTGTACCATCCCTATTTTAAAGCTATGTAAGACTTTCCGAGGTCCTTGTTTGCACGTGGTGGTATGCACGCAGATGTTGTACTGCTGCTGTTGCATATGTATGGAGAATACTGCTCATCAAGAGCTGACCAGTTGAATCCACAATGCTATAGGATGGACATACAACAAGCCGTTGTAATGCGACACTGGATTATTATTGACTGATAACCAGTGTAGTCCAGTTGATAATTAATGCCCATTCTACTGAGTGGAGTGGTGGATTGGATTGGAAAGTCTCACCATCAGATTTTTCTATAGACTCAGTGTCCATTTAGACAACCTGCTGTTTAAAATAATATTTAACTACCGTCTTTCAAAACATGTCTGTCAGGATGCTCTGTCCGTAACGGTATCTAGGTTATACTTTTCTTTCAGCAGTCATTCACTCAAACTAGTTTATAAATCAGTTGTTTTCATTTAAGAGCGATTTTCCTACTCCAAAGAACTGAAACAAAGACTGCTGTGCTAGTCTTTCAAACCTCATTGCAACATTGCTTTGCATCTACCCTGTGTTAGCATGCACCATGTGTAACACCTGTTAGCTGCTGTATATTTAAGGACTATTTATCTGCCATCTGTATATAAACACAAACTCCAAAATGGATGGGGAATGGTCAAGTGAAATGTTCAACCAAATTCATACTTTAGGCATGAGCAATGTCAAACATAAAATACATGACAGTAATTCAATATTATTTACGTGAACATAATATCAGAAATAATACCTATATGGCTGAAATATGCCCTTTATATCCGAAAAGTATGACGGCAATTTTATTCAATTTATCCAGCTAGAGCAGACGAGACATTATTTCTAAATAAAATAAACCATGTTATCACATCTTCCAAATTTCAAAGTGCACCATTGTTAAAAGGCAAAGATATTCTTTCAATGACATGTGGTTTCGAAATAATCTCAATGGTATAGTATGATGACATTGACGGACTTTTTCTGTAAATATTTTATAACTGGCAGCTATATTTGTGGATGTGTTAAACAGAACTGAGTGACTATTTTGCATAGAAACATTGCCAAACAAAACCAATTGATCATTAGCATGTCTATATTCGGTCCAAACCAAATATCAAATATAATAAACTGTTCATTCGAACGTTTCACCATACCACTTTTCATGTGTATCCTTTGTGTATTGAAGGCACATGGTATATAAAGAAAACCTATTTTTCTTTTTTAACAGTGGTGTACTTTTACAATTATGCTATACATATTTTCAGTGTGAAGGTGAATTTAACAAAAGTATATAATTCAATGATGAAATCAAGGGCTGATAATCACATAGGCTTTTGCATAATTTACATAAATAACAAGAAGGGTGTTCCACGGAACACTTTTGTAGACTGTCTTGTGCTTATTTAACGTTATGAGCAAGGTCAGGCTGCAGGTAAAGGTTTAATGGAAAGGGGCATAACTTTGCCGAAATGAAAAACAAAGTTATTAGATATGTGTAACGACTTTGCTCGGGGTGAGATGAAGTGGTTTATGAAGTTCCATGAACATAGGTGAACTATTGTTTAAGTTATGACCAAGTTCAGTTGCAGGTTAAAGCGTGACGGACAGACGGACGAAGACGACGAATGAAGATAGACTACGGACAAAGCGATCCCTACCTGTCTGTCATGCTACGAATGTGACACAAAGACAAACAAAATGGAACTTTGAATTGTAACATTTCTGTTAATCATCTGTTAATGTTAGCTCATTTTTTCTAATTACAAACTTAAAAAAGTGTACTTTATTATCTCCCTTTATAGAAACACATTTATTACAGAGAGGTCACACGTTTATATTATTTCGTATTGTTTCGTACATATAGAATCTAAAAAAGTATAAATATATTCTAATTTGTTTGGTTATCTTTACCTTCTTTCGATAGAATGCCCGTTTAATGATTAAAATGTTTAAATGTTTGCTTCTATATGTTTTTCTATGTTTTTAAGGGTTGAACTATTGAACTGTTATATGTTTACATGACTTACGTAACCATTTTGAATGCAGTCAAATACACAAAAACAAATTTGGTGGAGTTAATCCATGCCATACATCCATTTTTATATAAATTTAGAAAGTTTTCTTAAAAATTACCTCCCTTTATAAAACAATAGTTATCACACTTAAGCTACCGAACTAAAAATACTATCCTGGCTTAAATGAAGCGTAAGACATTGACCTTTCCGAAAATGCATATTAGAATTTGCCAGCTTGAATGGTACCAATATGTCCAAATTTGGGTAGCAGCACACGCCCTAAATATGCTAATAAATAGCTGTGGTCTAGTGGTTAAACGTACGGCCATCAAAATTTAAAAACGTAACGACTGTGGTTCAAATCCCGTTCGGGGCAAGTACCTTTTTTTATCACACATATTCTGAAGCCGTATATTTATCGATGTTACCTGTACAAAGCCTAAATAAAAATGTGAGATATTTCTACTACTACTATTATAAGTTTTATTTTTGTTCGCCCTATGTCCCAAGGCCTTTTGGTGACCGTTTCTAGGTAGTTTATTTTATTTATTCATTAATTATAATTATTCTAAGGAGATTATTTTAACGTCATATTTCAAGAAATGACAAGAACAAAGCAGACACTTTAATACGAGTATATGCCCAAGGAAGATTATGGGGTTTATCAAAGTTGTTTTTTTTGTTTTTCTAAATAATTTACATCAAATAGCCAGGCCATCGAAAAAGGGTAAATAGTCTCTAGTAAGTTAAAAATGTTCTATTTATTTATTTATATATGTACAGTATCCATATTTTATCTGATCAATGCTCCCTTATTTAATTTACTGAAATGTTTAAAATATATTGCATATAAAAGGTAAATTGATAAAAAAAAATACCCAGTGCGGTTTAGGACAGACCATTAAAAATGATATTCGTCTTCTACAACATTCATATTACATTGTGCAAACTATCAAAAACTCTGGAGAAGTTCTTGACAAACTACGGTGTAAGCATGTCCATGCCTCTTCTCTAAGCACCTACGACGTTTATACACTGTATACTACACTACCACATACTCTTATCAAAGAAAAATTGCTTCAGCTTATTCAGAAGAGATTTGCTAGAGAAGGTACAACTTTTCTAGCTTGTAATAATGTCAGGGCTTTCTTTACTAACGCCCTCATTGATAAGTATAATTTGTGGACTTGTACTGATGTTTGTAGAGCCTTATCTTTTCTTCTGGATAACATTTTTATAAGATACGGTAAAACTATTTACCGCCAGGTTGTTGGTATTCCTATGGGTACTAACTGTGCGCCACTTGTTGCTGATTTGTTTTTGTACTGCTATGAAAGAGATTTTATGTTGAGTTTGTCACCTGCTAGCCAGGGTAAAATTATTGATGCCTTTAATAATACTTCTCGCTATCTTGATGACATACTCAGTATTGATAATCCGTTCTTTGCTCATATGGTTACTAACATTTATCCACCAGAGCTCACATTGAATAAAGCCATCAGTTCGGATACAGCAGCAGCATTTCTCGAACTTCATCTCTCGATTTCAAATGATTGTTTTCATACTAAAATTTATAAGAGAGATGATTTCAATTGTATCATCGTTAACTATCCACACCTGGATGGAGATGTACCTCGTGCTACCTCATACGGGGTGTATATCTCCCAGTTCATTCGATTTGCTAGAGCGTGTAATGATGTTATAGACTTCAATGATCGAAATCAAGTTATTACAAGTAAACTTCTTCAGCAGGGTTTTCGTTATCACAAACTACGTAGATCTTTCTCTAAATTCTACCGCCGCAACGAGGGTCTGCTGGAAAAGTACAACACCAACATTAAACACTTCCGCGAGGAGGCATATCACAACCCTCATTTTATGGAGATGTGGTCTATAAACTTCGAAAGTTAAAAGGGTCTGACGGCTTTCCTGACCGCTTTACAAATTTAATCAGGAAGTTCGTCAGGAAAGGATATAACCCTTTGGTTTTACAGCGCACTTCATGTTTAGTGATTGACCCCTCTACAGTCAGTCATTACGTTTCACTTTTCACTTGTGCGATGACTGGAATACCTCTTGGGACTCTATGATTGTACCTACTGAAACCCCAACTAAGGGAGGTGGGTGCATGAGCTTTCGTCCCTCGGTTTTTTCTGGTCGTACCCTAGATTGGTTTTCTCTTTAGGTTGTTCAGTACGATTCTGGATACATCCTGAGATGTTTATTATTTTGTATGTGTTTCTTTAGTTAGATTCTTCGGATGTGGACTTCATTGTTAGAGATTTCCTGTTGATGGGATGTAGTTTTGATGACACTGTATTGTCTATTTGGACGCTGAAGACAGGATAATAGCGAGGATTGTGCGCATATAAAATCGATTCAAGCTAACCAGTAGGCTGTATTGCCTACTGACCGTTCCAGTCTTCACCACCCTTTCTGTTGTTTTTTGTCTCTTTCATTGTATTATCAAGTCCTTGTTTGCAGTACAGTGCGGCCCTACGATGCCATTGCGTTCGGACGCTGTGGTTTCTATAGGACCCTATATCTCAATTTTTTCAAGCACCCGTCCTCATCATCCGAATTCTCTTAATACCGTATAGAGACCTTCGTCTGATGAAGGGTGTTTGTCCACACAGAGCCACGTGGAGGCCACACTGGGGAGGGCAATGATCAAAGATATACATAGATATTATGTGATATAGTGAAATGCTCTAATAATGAATGACTGACTATAGATAGTGTATAAACAACTAAGTTTTTGTCGAAGATATTAATGTGCGCAATGGGGTATTCAATGTTTAAGTGTTCTGTAAACATATGTGGCATCCACTCACTCTTTATCCCGTATATTACAACATAGATATACAAAAAAAATGGAATTACCAAATATAACGCCAACAGTTTTGTTTAAGTTATCGCCAAACAAAACTGTTGGCGTTATATTTGGTAATTCCTCTTGTGATACCGTAGATCTATATCTAGGGCATACCAAAATTGTATTTTGTAAAGCTGTTACCTTTTTAGGCCTCATTTGGGATCGTCGTTTAAATTTCTCTGCACATATTTATAATCAAATGTGAAAAAGACCTAAACTTATTATGTATGCTGCAAGGAACAGCTTATGGTTTCGGTAGAAAAACACTAATTGTCTTATATAAAACCCTCATTAGATTTAAAATTGATTATGGATCCCATGTGTATTCATGTGCTGCTCCGTCTCTACTGCATACACTGGATATTACTGAAAATAAGGCATTGAGGATAGCACTAAGGGCGCTAAATAGCACGCCTAAACATGTATTTCAACATGAGGCGGGAGTATTACCACTCCATTTACATCGAGAGGAGCAGTTACTGCGGTTCGGGGCCAGGACCCTAACAAAATGATCACAAAATCCTGTAAATGATATTATTATAAATACAGACTATAAAAATAAATTTCGTAATAAGCCTAAACCTTTAGGAACAGAAACACTAAACTTGACAGAGGAATATAACCTAATAAGATCACCATAGCAGATTTTAATACTAGAGACATGCCACCATGGAATCTAGCTTTACCAAAAGTTGATACTTCTCTTTCAAATATTATTAATAAACAGGAAAACCCATCCATTATTAAACAAGCTTTTATGGAACATATTGATAACAAGTATATGTAAATATATGTAAAAAATATGTACTGTCATGTAAACATTTTTACGGATGGGTCAAAGGACCCTGGCACAGGACGCGTGGCACCTGCCTTTGTACTCCCGTCTCAAAACATTAGGAAAATTATTCGAATCTCTGATGGTCTATCCACTTTTACTGCAGAGCTGATTGCAATTATTATGTTCCTTAAACGGATTTTCAAAAATAAACCTACTAAATCAGTTATTTTCTCCGATTCCCTTTCCAGCCTTACCACCAGTAAAGATAGAAAAAGCAAATCTAGACCGAATCTAATTTCGGACATAATAACATTACTTAACGACTGTAACATACTGGTTTTATCCATTCATTTAGAATGGTGCCCAGCCCAGGTAAATATTTTCGGCAAAGAAAAGGCCGACCTAGCTTGTAAAGCTGGATTGGACCATCATTTTATTGATAAACATGTAGCATTTGGACCTTCAGAAGTTTATTCCTGTATCCGTAAAACAATTAATGTTGAACTAAATCTTTACCTAACTAATCAGACACTTTTACTAGACTTAGACATAACTTTAGAAATCATGACCTGTTTTCGGCCAATAAAATCCTTACTAAAACTATAACCAGACTTAGAATGGGATATAACTTATTACCTGCGAGTCTAGGAAGCCACATCATTAAGGATCTTTCCAAAAACTGTCCTTCCTGCTCGGTCCCATTCATTACTGAACACTTTCTTCTTCAATGCAGTCAGCTCGACACAAAACGGGACGAATTAAAATCTAAACTCCAGCAAATTTCAATCCCCCTAAACCTTAATAATCTACTCGATCCCGAAAAAAGACACAAACAATTGGTTGTCAGGGCTCTTGGTGACTATATTAAAGCCACCCACTTCGATAAGAAAACCTAAATATTTTATTATCACAGTTCGCCCATCTCTTAACCATATCCTACAGCATAACCGCCATTGTTTAAAAGTAATACACTACCTATAACATTATTGAACATATACCATTATTTCCATCTAATACCCACTATTTAATGAGTAAATCGGTCTGAATACTTTAGAGGGAGACATGGGATGCGCTTGTAATATTTTAGGCATCTAAGGTGTCCCTCAATTGCTATAAAAGACCTTCCTCAATATGTGATATACCTCCTTCATGTACTTATAAGGTAATAAGATCACTCCACTTATGGAAAACAATTCAATAATTGATATAGGTTAACATGGGACTGATCTGGTGGACGCGTTGAGGCGATTTTTGAGTCTAATGACAACGCAGGCACACTGGTCCAGGATCAGTCGCATACTCATATATATAATGTAATAAAACTGCACTGTTTGACGGCCCAGTGGATCAGCTTGTAAGTTTTGTCTGCTGGGCTCGAAAACACTGACATTATTGAACATATCATATATTTACCATATCTCCAAATTTCCATATAATACCATATTGGATAAACAATGACCTTATTCTTGCTCGGAAACCGAACGGTTTGGCATTGGAGTAATATCACGTAATTGTGATATTACACTGTAATTCCTTCGAAGCTAACGGTTAGAACGTTTTATTAGAAGAAGTGACACTGACCTAAGAATGATACAACTGTACCTTTCAAGGGTATTCTATATCGTAAAATATAAAATTATTAATCGCATGTGACTGCTTTTAGGCCAATGAAAATGTTTTTATATAAAAAAAATATCAATGTACTTGTCCAAACATTTTGTCTATCTACAGCATGATACTTATTACAAAAACAATACAGGAAGAGAAAAAAGAATTGTCTATCCATATACTCTCCAGTCAGTCACTCTATGCCAGACGGGCTGGTACTCCTGCACCCAATCGACCGTGACGCCACATAGTGAACTGCCTGTAAGCCGCATGACGGTTGGCCTTTGTCATGTCCCTCTCTTCCGGGAAGACCAACACTTCCCTTCTATATAGTCGGGCCAGTGCCAGCACACCCTGGTCTAAAATGTAGCGTTCCATTTCCTGAAGAAGAAAACAAGAATATTAATTATCAAACAAGAAATATCACTGACAAATGCCCCCCGAAGTGACCTCTGACCTCAAGTATGACCTTGACCTTTGAGCCAAGGACCTGGATTTTGTGCGCGACCCGTTGTTTGGTTGTGGTGAGCACTTGTGCCAAGTTATTTGAAAATCGTCCAGGCATGCAAAAGTTATTGACCGGACACGATTTAACCTTTGACCTCTAAGTGTGAACTTGACCTTGGGGGCCACAGACCTGTATTTTGTGCGCGACACATCGTCTTGTTGTGGTGAGCACTTGTGTCAAGTTATTTGAAAATCCGTCTATGAATGCCAGAGTTATTGACCGGACACAATTTGACTTGACCTCCAAGTGTGACCTTGACCTTGAAGACCTGGGTTTTGCGCGCGCGACACACGGTCTGGTTAAGGTGATCACTTGTGGCAAGTTATTTAAAACATCCCTGCAGGGGTTGTGACGTTACGGTCCGGACACGAAATTGTGTTCCAGGTTTTTGACCTATGAACTGCAAGTGTGACCTTGACCTTTGAGGTACGGACCTGGGTTTTGCGCGCGACACATCGTCTTGTTATGATGATTACTTGCGGCAAGTTATTTAAAAAATCCCTGCAGGGGTTGTGACGTTACAGCCGGACACAAAATTGCGTACCTGTTTTTGACCTATGAACTGCAAGTGGTACCTGGTTTTTGCGCGCGACACATCGTCTTGTTATGATGATTACTTGCGGCAAGTTATTTAAAAAATCCCTGCAGGGGTTGTGACGTTACAGCCGGACACAAAATTGCGTACCTGTTTTTGACCTATGAACTGCAAGTGGTACCTGGTTTTTGCGCGCGACACATCGTCTTGTTATGGTGATTACTTGTGGCAAGTTATTTAAAAAATCCCTGCAGGGGTTGTGACGTTACGGTCTGGACACGAAATTGCGTACCTGTTTTTGACCTATGAACTGCAAGTGGTACCTGTTTTTTGCGCGCGACACATCGTCTTGTTATTGTGATTACTTGTGGCAAGTTATTTAAAAAATCCCTGCAGGGGTTGTGACGTTACGGTCTAGACACGAAATTGCGTACCTGTTTTTGACCTATGAACTGCAAGTGTGACCTTGACCTTTGAGGTACGGACCTGGGTTTTTTCGCGCGACACATCGTCTTGTTATGGTGATCCCTTGTGCCAAGTTAATTAAAATCCATGAAAGGGTTTTGAAGGTACTGTCCGGACTCAAACTGCGGAATGACGGACAGACAGACGGTGCGATTACTATAAGCCCGCGAAACCCTTTCGGGGGCATAAAAACTCAAGACTTGTATCGGTCTCCAACCATGTTAAAGAAACGTAGGAAACTATTTAATAATATGCCAGGCATTGTTTCTCAATTCCTATGAATATTCCTTCTATATGGGGTGGCTGAATTTACCTTGACAATGGTTGTGAGCTCTGTTTGCTATAGGTCAAAAGGGATTATGACTGAGATAGCTCTTCTTCCATCAGTGTCTTTTGGAAATGATTTCCATGAGCCATACTTTGTGATCCATATGTCTTTTTTAAACGCAACAAGAATTATGTACAACTTACTAGGAGCTGAGAAATGCAATTTTCGGCACGCTGCCCAAAGCAAATCCTTTCCGCCACTGTAGGCATTTCCCTGCACCTGCTACAAGAGCACCAGCCTGGGGCCTGTGCTTGGCCTGGTTCTGAATAATACCCTTCAGGTTGATCCGGTTCAACTCGGTCCAATATATCAAATATTAAACCAGGTTGTTTGTCAACAACCTGGCAAAGAAAGTCCTTTACCTCAGGCTCTGACATGTTCTCTATCAGTTCCTGCAAATATATACATATACATGTATAATTATATGCAAGAAACGGGCTTGACAAAAAATCGTTTTTTATATAACCTGATGGGCATTTTCTGAAGCATGTGTATCGCATTAGTGAAATTATTTCTTCAGACTGATTACTTTGCAAACATACAAGAAAAGAAATATTTTGAAAAAGTATTCGATCGAGTTGTTTAAATGAACCAATGAGATGAGAACATACGCTATTTGTTTTGTGGCATGCCCATTTCAGCTGTCCACCATATTCCAACTTCCGATAACTGGTAGTTAGAGTACACCATTTATTTTGACAGGTGCTATTTTCAAATAAACTATTTACACCTGTACAAATACAAAGGAAACTAGAGGTTGTTTTAGTAAGGCCCCCAAAAAAGGTTTGTTTCTGGTCTTCCGACCCTGAACTTTTTATGGGACTCCCAAAAGAAAAGAAAAAAAAGAAAGATTCTTTAAGTGTTTCAAGGTGTGTAAGTGTCAGTTTTATAGTGGCCCACCCAAATTGTGTTCAAGAAACATGCTTGATGTGAATGTAGTATAGTAAGAAATAATTGTAAAAAAAATCTACCTACCCTAATTTTTTTGGGATCAAGACCAGAAACAGACCTAAATATTTTTTGGTCTAAGAAGGGCCATAAATCGACCAAAAAGCAATCAACTGGAACACAACAAAGGTACCATGTATGTGCAACTAGGCTTTGCAATGATAATCTCTAACAAGTTTCGATGAAATCCGGCCAGTGGATCAGAACTAGTGGGGGAGACATAATTTCAGTAATCATGCTACAAAAATTGTATGAATATGTGCGATTCCTTACTTTAACTCGCGTTTTCCGCTGATCTTTAATTTCTGCCTGAACAAGTGGCGGTTGTCTTTCTCCTCTGCCAAGTCTATGTCCCCTCGTACCTCTTCCACCTGCCCGTACTCCTCTTGCACCTCTTCCACCACCTCGGGCTCTCCGTTTAGCTCTGCTACCATGTACCTTTCGCAACGGACTATCTGTTGATGCAGTATCAGATGAACTCTTTAAGAAAAAATATTAAATTCCTAATAACATAGAACTATATATTGCAAAAACCAAAATGATGCCAGAGCTGCAGTATAAAATAATTATTTTTATGTTTATTTAATTATGTGTACATAATAAAAGTCGACAACCCTACATGCACGGTCAATGCAGGCAATATTAATTATTTTTCATCGATTCCCCCAGATATCGACATAGTTGCTGGTGACCTTTTTCTAAAAATTGTATTAAAACAACAAGAGCTGTCGGAGAACAGCGCAGCTCGACTGTTCGATTTTTCAGAGAATAATAAATTATATAGCTAGTATATACCATCAGAAAACAAGGCTAAAACAATGTGGGGTGGGGTTGTGGGGCGCAACATAGTTATGTGTAAGAATTGACCAAAACTATGCAGAAATATGTAAAAAATATATATATATATTTTAAAAAAAATCTAGTTTTGAGTGGGGGTGGGGTTGGGTGGTGGGGGTAGTGGGGATGGTGAGGGCAACATATATGTGTAAGAAGCCATGTAAGAATTCACCAAAACAACACAAAAATATGTTTTTAAAAAAAATCGAGTTTTGAGTAGGGATGGGGGAGAGGCGGGGGTGGGGAGGGCAACATATATGTGTAAGAAGCTATGTAAGAATGGACCAAAATACCACAGAAATATGGTAAAACAAAAACAAAATAAAAATAGTTCGAGTGTGGGGAAGTGGGGGGAGTGGCATTATAGCTGTTTGTAAGAATTGACACAAACAACACAGAAATATGTAAAAAAAACAAAAAAAAAAACATCGAGTTTCGAGTGGGGTGTAGTGGCGGGGGAGGGGCCAACATATATGTGTAAGAAGCTATGTGTAAGAATTTACCAAAACAACACAGATATATGAAAAAAAAAATAAACATTCAATAAAATTATTCCAGTCTCGAACGTGGGGATGTGGTGGTGGGGGGAGGGGGTGGGGGGAGGGGGCAACATAGCTATGTATAAGAATTGACCAAAACAACACAGAAATATGTAAAAAAAATCGAGTGCGTGTGTGGGGGAGGGTGCAGGGGAGAGGCAGGGGTGGAGGGAGCAACATATATGTGTAAGAAGCTATGTGTAAGAATTGACCAAAACAACACAGAAATATGTAAAAAAAATATATATTCTAGTTTTGAGTGTGTGGTGGAGGGGGCGGGAAAGGGGAGGCAGTGGAGGAGGGGGAAACATGTGTAAAAATTGACAAAAGCAACACAGAAATATGTAAAAAAAAAAAAAAAAAAAAATAGCGTTTCAAGTAGAGGCGGGGGTATGCGGGGTGGGTGGGGGGGGCAACATATATATGTAGGAATTGACTAAAACAACACAGAAATATGTAAAAAAAAAAAAAAAAACAGTTTCGAGTGTGTGTGTGTGGAGGGGGGGGGGGGTTGGGGGGAGGGGAGGAGCAACATATACGTGTAAGAAGCTATGTGTAAGAATTGACCAAAACAACACAGAAATATGTTAAAATAAATCTAGTTTTGAGTGTGTGGTGGGGGTGGCGGGGAAGGGGAAGGGGAAGGGGAGGCAGGTAGGGGGTAACTACATGTGTAAGAATTGACAAAAGCAACACAGAAATATGTTTAAAACAAGAGGCCCAAGAGGGCCTGTGGACGCTCTACAGGCTAAAACAGCTCTTATAGATTTAGATAGATATAGCTAGATATAGCTCTCTTCTCCTATAGATTTAACAAAGAAAAATACAATATAGCATTTTTCAACAAATCAAGGGCCATAACTCTGTTATTACTAACAAGATCTAGCTAGTTTTCGAAATTGTCCAGGATTTCATTGATATACCGCGCTTTGCACAACTAGACATCATACTGAAGCTTCCTGCCAAATTTCGTAGAAATCCAACAAGCCGTTTAAGGAGTAGCGCCGACAAGAAATTTAAAATAAAAATGTCAAAGGGCCATAACTCCGTCAAAAATCAGCGAACTGGAACAAAAGCGTGATATGCACAACTAGACATCTTACCAATGCTTCCTGCCAAGTTTCGTCGAAATTCAACAAGGCATTTAGGATGAGTAGCGCCGACAAGAAATTTTAAAGTAAGTGTCAAGTAATTAAAAAGATAATGAAAACATTAAAAAAAATAAAAAAAAATCAAATCAATCAAAAAAAAAAAAAGGGAAAAAAAAAATTTAGAAAAAAAAATAATAATTAAGGGTGCCCTCTGGTGAATATCAGAACAGTAAGAATTTTTAATTTCCCTGTTTTTTATGAAGACTAACATATTACTAGTTTAGTTTCTGGAAAAATAATGATGGGTCGGTGATTTAACTTTTTCGCAAAATTAATCTTTAGTAATTCACTCTCACAGTGCGGTTTTAAATTCTGAATCAGCTGCAAATTGTGTATGGCAACTTACATGTGTGTAGTGTGGTTTGCAGAACAGGTATCGATTTTCCGTCTTTTTTAATGTAATAGATCATACTTTAGGACGAAAAATTAAGGGTTGGGGTATTTTTATCACCATCTGAAAAATTAGTACATCCCTTGTCATTACCCCACCCAGTTTACTATAAATTGCATTTTTAAATTTGTGATCCATACATTTTTCATGATAAAGGAACAGATAACTTTTTGAGATATTTTGTCTACAATATATACAAGACCTGAGTATCAGAATGAAAAAATAAAAATTAGGGGTCGGTGTGCATATAAGAAAGATATTCAATAAAAACTGAGAAAAAAATGTGCTTTTTTAGATTTTGACGAGCTCTGCCATATAACGGCATAGGTCTGTAACAAATAATAGGAAAATAGTTTTTATTCCTGTCTCTGTATATGCTTACACATGTCTTTGTAATAAAGTTTAAATTAAGTGAATATCTTAAATGGTTTTTGAGAAATACCATCTTTTGTACCCCTACCCCCCATTTTGGCTTATGTTAAAAATTGTCAATTTTGGGCACAACATGTGAGGTCAAAAAAAAAATCTAATTTTTTTTTTTTTTTTTTGGGCATAAGTTTGTTACTGTATAATTATTTTTTCCAGTTTTATTATAATTTTTGAAATATAACAAATGTAAATTTCCGGAAGTGCAAAAATCCAAAACCTCAGCAGTGGTCACCCTTAATAAAATAAAAAAATAAAAATAAAAAAAATAAAAAATAAAAAAATTAAAAAAAAAAATTAAAAAAAATAAAAAAAAAATAATAAAAAAATTGGAACAATTAAAAAAAAAAAAAAAGAAAAAAATCAAATTAAAAAAAAAAAAAAAAAAAAAACAGCTTTTGCCAAAACAAGCCTAAGTAAAACTGACCCCCAGGGTGGGGCCAAATATGACCAATAGGCCACCATTTGAACAAACTTGGTAAAAGACCATAAGCTTATAGCAAATGCAAAATATTAAACCTCTGGCTCTTGCAGTTTCAGAGAAGAAGATTTTTTAAGTTTTTCCCTATACATGTCCATGTAAAACATGTGACCCTTGGGGCGGGGTCAAATGTGACCCGAGTGTCACAATTTGAACAAACTTTGTAAAGGACCATAAGCTTATAGCAAATGCAAGATATTAAACCTTAAGCTGTTGCAGTTCCAGAGAAGAAGATTTTTTCAGTTTTTCCCTATACAAGCATTTATGTAAAACTGTGACCCCGGGGCGGGGCAAGATGTGACACCAGGGTCACCATTTGAACAAACTTGGTAAAGGACCATAAGCTTATAATAAATGTTTAATATCAAACATCTGGCTCTTGTAGTTTCCGAGAAGAAGATTTTTAAAAAAAAAGATCCTATATAAGTCTATGTAAAACTGTGACCCTTGGGGCGGGGACAAATTTGACCCCAGGGTCAGCATTTGAACAAACTTAGTAGAGGACCATAAGCTGATGCTACATGTAATACATGAGAGCTCTGTGCCATGTGGTTCCAGAGAAGAACATTTTTTTCATTTTTGCCTATACAAGCCTATGTAAAACTGTGACCCCCGGGGTGGGGCCAAATGTGACCCCTGGGTCACCATTTGAACAAACTTGGTAGAGGACCACAAGCTTATAGCAAATGCAAAATATTAAACCTCTGGCTCTTGCAGTTTCAGAGAAGAAGATTTTTTAAGTTTTTCCCTATACATGTCTATGTAAAACATGTGACCCTTGGGGCGGGGCCAAATGTGACCCGAGGGTCACCATTTGAACAAACTTGGTAAAGGACCATAAGCTTATAGTAAATGCAAATATCAAACCTCCGGCTGTTGTAGTTTCCGAGAAGAAGATTTTTTTTTTTAAAAATCCTATATAAGTCTATGTAAAATTGTGACCCCCGGGGCGGGAACAAATTTGACCCCAGGGTCACCATTTGAACAAACTTAGCAGAGGACCATAAGCTGATGCTACATGTAATACATGAGAGCTCTGTGCCTTGTGGTTTCAGAGAAGAAGATTTTTTAAAGTTTTTTCCTATATGTCTATATGAAAAACATGCAAAACCTCAATATACAAACTTTGGACCCCCAGGGCACGGCCATTTTTGACCCCGGGGACTTTATTTGAACAATCTTGATAGTCTAGGCGTTGGCAATCATTTTAAAAGAAAAACTGTTGAAATCTGTCCAGAGGTTCTGGAGAAGAAGATTTTTTAAGGTTTCGACTATATATGGTAATGGCAGCCATCTTGGATGTAGCGCTGACCTAATTTTAACAAATCTAAAAAGCATTCATCTAAGGATCATCCATGTGAAGTTTGGTTAAAATTAGCCAAGCCGTTTCTGAGAAGAAGTCGTTTGAAGAAAAGTTAACGGACGACGGACGACGGACGACGGACGGACGACGGACGACGGAAGACGGACAACACACCATCCCATAAGCTCTGCTGGCCCTTGGCCAGTAGAGCTAAAAATCAGTGTGTGTGTGGGGGGTGGGGGCGGGGGAGAGGCAGGGGGTGGAGGTAGGGGAAGGGAGCAACATATATGTGTAAGAATTGACCAAAACAACACAGAAATATGTAAATAAAAAATAATAATTAAATAAAAAATATTCTAGTTTCGAGTGTGTTGTGGTGAGGTGGGTCTGGCGGGGAAGAGGAGGCAGTGGGGGAGGGGGCAACATGTGTAAGAATTGGCAAAAGCAACGAAGAAATATGGAAAAAATATTCTAGTTTTGAGTGTGTGGTGGGGGGTGGGGATGGCGGGGAAGGGGAGGCAGGGAGCGGGGAGGGGGTGACAACATGTGTAAGAATTGACAAAAGCAACATAGAAATATGTAAAAATAATAAACAAAATAAAAAAATCGAGTGTGTGTGTGGGGGAGGAGGGGGCGGGTGAGAGGCAGAGGGTGGAGGGAAGGGGAGGGAGCAACATATATGTGTAAGAAGCTATGTGTAAGAATTGACCAAAACAACACAGAAATATGTTTAAAAAAAAGAAAAATCTAGGTTATAGTGTGTGGTGGGGAGGGGGTGTGGCGCGGAAGGGGAGGCAGTGGGGGAGGGGGCAACATGTGTAAGAATTGACAAAAGCAACACAGAAATATGTAAAAAAAATATATATATAGAGTTTCAAGTGGGGGTGGGGGGAGGCGGGGGTGTGGGGGAAGGGGGCAACATATATGTGTAAGAATTGACTAAAACATCACAGAAATATGTAAAAAATAAATAAAAATAAAAGTTTCGAGTGTGTGTGGGGGGAGAAGGGGCGGGGGAGAGGCAGAGGGTGGAGGGAGGGGGAGGGAGCAACATATATGTGTAAGAAGCTATGTGTAAGAATTGACCAAAACAACACAGAAATATGTTTAAAAAAAAGAAAAATCAAGTTAAGAGTGGGTGGTGGGGAGGGGTGTGTGGCGCGGAAGGGGAGGCAGTGGGGGAGGGGGCAACATGTGTAAGAATTGACTAAAACATCACAGAAATATGTAAAAAAAATAAATAAAAATAAAAGTTTCGAGTGTGTGTGGGGGAGGAGGCGGGGGAGAGGCTCGGGGTGGAGGAAGGGGGAGGGAGCAACATATGTGTAAGAAGCCCATGGGTGAAGTATGAATAAGATGCATAATGCTATAAGAAATCCCAAACCACAATTATAGATATATACATGCTTACATGCAAACCTAGATCTGCCTTTATTTCACATTTTATGGGCCATCACAATTTGGGTTCCACGGGAGCCCAGAATTTGTAGAAGACAAAATTACTTACCCAACCCTTTACAACATACTATCAGGAAACTAGTTCCAAAACTTAGTTCAGCTAGGACAAGAAATGTAAGAGATATAGACCTGTAAACACAGCTTACACGCAAAATTTGATGTGAAACAGACACATTTTAAGGGCTATCAGAATTTGGGTTCCATTGGAGCCCAGGGGTTACAGGAAGCAAAATTACTTAAGCAGCCCTTAAGATAATGCTATAAGGAAGCTAATGGCCAAATTTAGTTGTGCTAGGATAAGAATTGTAAGAGATATAGACTTGTAAACACAGCTTACACGCAAACCTTGATGTGGGACGCCGACGTCGACGCCGACGCCGGGGTGATTACATAATCTCTCTTATTCTTCGAATAGTTGAGCTAATAACAATAGGTGCAGTGCTTGTGATGTGTGTTTGCACATTATCATTTATGGTGCGTTTTGCAACACCTAACGATAATTTAAAATTTCTATAAAAATCATATATTTTTCATGATTTGAACACTTTTTATATGAAGAGATTGTTGTGGCTATGTGGAAAGCATTGTGGCCATGAAACCAGTGTACCTAGGTGCAAGCCACAACGACGCCACTGAGTTTGTCAGTGTGTTCTTCGGCAAGAAACTTTCCCTTAACCTTGTCTGTCAGAAGAGGCTGTAAACTGGGCAGTCCCATGCATATATGTATACGAGTCAATCCTAGGATTCATTGGTAGGGAAGGTTCCCGAGATTCCCTCCCACTTGGTGGCTCCAAATAACTCCTACTGTGTTGATGAGCCGTTAAACAACATTCAATTCATTCATTATCTTTTTTATTAAAATCTGTCGTTCAGAACAACATGCAGTAGACAAATTTGTAAAACAACATAATTTATATGAATATGAAAAGTTCAATATTTATTAGACTACTGAATATAATTGTCAGTAGCTTTAGTCTAGAATTTCGTGCAAACCAGTAGAAGTACTGATAAACAGAAGCTAAAATGTACTTTCATATACTCGTATACATTTTAAGCAAGATGTAATACTTTCTAATTGTGTTTCATTGCTTGTTTACAATATTGGTAAATAAAACCCCACGGGAGCCTCCCTGACAAAAAAAAATGCTATGCTTTAACTAAAACATTAGCATCGATAAACGCATTGTCTCGTTATACAGTGCGTCTCTGTTTATCGATATGAATAAAAGTTGTAAGAATGTCAACAATAAATGTTGTAAAATAGTGTAAATGCTCCTTTTACATTACCTTCTCGCTGTTTGACTCCATTTTTCTTTTTTCTAGATCACGTGATAATTATAATCGGGGCAGTTCAGATAGTAAACGAATGAGATCGGAAAATCTCCGTAATCGGCATTGTCTAAAACAATTACGAATAAAAATTCAAAAATCCGATCTTTCCAATCCTGTTTTTTTCCAGAAAAACGTGTACTATATGGGTTGAAATTATTGCCATTTATCTTTTTCGTAGTCTTCTTTATGATTAAGTAAAGTTTATATTAATTGGTGAAAAAAGAAATCGCGTAGATATAGGTAGTGCCTCTAATTAATTCATTCATTCATTTGTTTATTTGTGCGTTTATTTATATTCGTGCGTTTATTTATATTAGTGCGTTTATTTCATTAATTCACTCATTCATTCATTCACCCACTCACTCACTCCTTCCTTCATTCATTCATTTATTTTAATCGAATTATTTATTTATTTATTTGTTTTTATTCGTGCGTTTATTATATTCATTCATTCATTCATTCATTTATTTTTTATTTATTTCTTTATTTATTTATTTATGTATATGATTTTTTTATTGATTGATTTATTTATACATACCGCATTGAGATATGTATAAACTTATGAGGTGCCATAATCATATTAACCGGTTTCTATTTATTAGCACAATTATCTTATCCTCTGATGCTTTTATCAGTGTCCGACATTTAAGTATGATAGGTTTAAATGTGCCTTATCGCGTTTCTTAAACATTAAGACTTACATTATGAATGTATATCAGTTAAACCATAGCCTCTACTGAAGAAAGTCGAGTGTTTCGCAATAATAAACAAAATGGCAATCCAGCTCGTATTCTTTATTTTTACTACGGTAATCTCAGTTACCCTGGCGAAGACAACAATTCCTGCTGGATGCACCTCTAACGGGAAGACGTACCATGTCGGTGAAAGTTTTCAGCCGAGCCCCTGTGAGCATTGCTTCTGTGACCCATCTGGGATGCCGCTATGTGCGATTGCTGACTGTTTTGGTCCAGTGTGTGTAGATGCTATACATGATCCCACTAAATGCTGCGCAGTTTGTCCCAACGGTAAGTGGAAACTCATTGTACATATATATATATATATAACAGCAACAAGACTCTAGACGACCCATATGCTTAGGCCTTCTAAAACGTGCTATTGGCAAAAATGACAGATTTGTTTAGGGAAAAGAGATATATCAAAAGAAAGTATTCCTATGACTTTTGTTTGTCTCCAAAATATCTGTATTGTAAGCAATTTGGTATACTTCAGGATAATAAAAGAAAAAATCAAGTGGAGGTTATTGTTTTAGTGTCGAAAAAAAGACAATTTAAACCCTGTTATTTTTTCTCTGAAATGTGGATCAAAAAAAGGACGGACTTTGTCTTTAACCGTTAACATGTACAGAACACTTTATTTTAATTGATTCTAGATGTTTAAAAGCATAAACATTCATCAAGCCAGTTATATTTCATGTTTTAAATTAATTCTTAAGTTGTAGAGACAATACCTACTATTTCAGCAAGATAACGTCAAATGTAACTCTAGCTTGTGTAGGAATTTTGAATGTTTGCAATTGTTGATTCGTATCCTTCAATTTCAAAATATGCATTTATTATTCATTTACGTTTTCAAAACGATTTAACACCCATATAAGCTACTGGTGCGTTTCATTGACCGTCAGTATAAAGAAATATAAAAAGTTCGGGAAAGTAGCATTCAATGAGGACAGTATAATCTTATATTGGAGGAAAATTCACCTCTATATAAGCGTCACCGTAGTGAATAACCTACATTTTGTTGTATTCATAATTTGACAATATATCAGTGTATATGTATTAATAACGAGATGATTATATTACATTGCAGGGGAGAATTGTCGAGCTCCTGATGGAACAATCGTTAAGAAGGGCGACACCTACAGTCCGGACCCAAACACCTTTTGCAGATGTTCTGAGAGCTCGTTTATGTTTGGAAGTAACGTTGCCATCTGTGCCCATAGAGCGGTGGATCCGATGCATGTACCAGTCATACATGTAGACCCTATGCATACACCATAGAGTTGCTTTTGTGGTATCTGTGTATATGTGATAAAATCAAATAAAGTATTCTGTATTCTGATATTAGCTGTTATGAATGTCTGATTTTGGGTTTATTTTTATTCAAAAGTGTGGTTGTTATCTGAATATAAAAATGAGAAAAATTATCCTATAGGTCTCACTACACAGTGCAATTTTACTATGTTGGGCTATATGACTAAAGTTTTACCGGGCCATCTCGAACCTCCAGTTTGCAAGCGAAAAGTCACTTTTTTATAAAACACGGTCCACAAGGGAGCTAACTGTGTGTACGTCTCACAACACAGTTAATTTTACATAGCTCTGCATATGTAGCATGACCCCTCTGGACCACTGTAGAACTTCATGAATTTTCTTTAAAATAATTTCTTTGTGAAACTTGATGTCTGTTGCACGAAATATCCAACAAAAAACACGGGGTTGACCAATTTGCTTTTTTTAATATCAACAGTTTGAAGAGACCCTCTTGAATTTGTCCATTTCACTGACATTTTCAAATGTATCACTACCCAGTATTAGATTCTCAGATCTGGGCTCAGAAACATTCAGGCATATCCTAACCTGTATGAAATCATGAACTTGTCACATTCTTGTCACTTGCAACAAAAAAAGAGAAGAAATTTGCACATTTTAAGAAATAAGCAAGAACCGAATAACACAGATCTTTTTTGTAAGCTCCAGAAAGTTCCTACCATGACTGGCAAGGGAAATAACTGTTTAGTGAGACCTTGAAGGAAAAAAAGTTCCGCGACATGCAACGAAAATCTTTTCTGAAGAAACTTACGTTAAAGCCCTACATGAAATTGCCTCATTTGACCACATCGGGCGACTATTTGTGAAATTATAGCATAAAGTATGACAACGTCTGGATTCGACAAATTGAGATCTAGGCAATTCGAAAATGTATAGGACTGCATAGAGACGACAAAGGTGTATCTTTAATAACTCCTTCTTTAGTAAAATAATTATCAGTATTGTTATTTCTATATTGAGCGTTATGTTTTCTTTACCTAAAATGTGTTTCATATTTAAATTATAATGTGTGTAAGTCAAGTCAAGTTTATGTCAAGTTCAGTCAAATCAAATTATGGTGAGACAAGTAATAAGGAAGTTATGGTGAGTCAAGTCATAAACAAGTTGTGCAGACTTTCAGCAGCTGATTCAGTCTAGTCTAGTCAAGTCAAGTCTAGTTAATTATAGTCTAGTCGAGTCAAACAATAGTCAAGTCAAGTCAAGTCAAGACCAAAGTGAAAATGTATCCATATACAATTTACTGATCCGAAATTAACTAAATTCAATACAATAGTTTCACACATTCATGTAAAGTTCAAGTCAAGTCTAAGTCAAGTTCAAGTCAAGTTAAGTCAAGTTCAAGTCAAGTATAAGTCAAGATTAAGTCAAGTCAAGTTTTGGTAAGTCAAATCATAAACAAGTTATGTAAGGTGTGCAGTTGAGTCAGTCAAATCAAGTCTAGACAAGTCAATAGTCAGTCAAACCAAGTCAAGTCAAGTCAACACTGACAATTTATACTTTAATAATATATTCATCTGAAATTACCTAAATTCAGTACAATAGTTTCTCACATTCTTGACATACAGAACAAAACGCTTTTACAAAATGTCAAGAAACAATGAGAGAAGACGAGCGTACTCGACTGACATTTTTAAAAAATAAATTATTTTACGTAAAGTTATAAATTTTCCATGACATTGTATGCAACCGACATTCTTGACAAGTGACACATAGATTATTTTACGTAAGCTTTTTTTATGCAAGGCAGTATGCGATCGACATAGATCTATTTAACGAGTGAGAAATAAATTATTTTACGTAAGGTTATTTTACTCAAGGTTGTATGCTGTGCTGACTGTGCTATGTGACCGACATTCTTGACGAGCGACAAATTGACATTATTTTACGTAATGTTATTTCGCGTAAGGTTGTATAAAGTTGAAAGCGACCTAGTTTATAGACAAGTTACAAACAAGTTATTTTACGCAACGCAAGCTTTTTTAACGTCCGATTGTTTGCGACCGAAATTCTTGACAAGTGACGAATGAATTATTTTTACGTATGCGTGCGGTTGTATGCAACTGACATTCTTGACAAAGTGACAAATAAATTACTTAACGTAAGGTTACTTTATGTGAGGCTGTATGCGACCGACATTCTTGACAAGTGAAAAACAATAGATTTAATTACGATTAGTTATTACAAATAAATGCTGTACATTTGAAGTGGGTGGGGTATGATTCTAATGTGATACACTACTTGATTACAGCAACAGTACTTATAATTACCTCAAGCATGCAGTCTAGATACTGTCCAAGTCCCATGTATAGATTCGGTGTGGTGTGGAGACATCTGTTTCTCTCACAGTTTGTTGGATGTGGTTCCAAGCTCAGCTGGTCATATCTCGGACACAAACTATTATTACAAGGCAGCTCACATGAAGGTTCTGAAGCAAACCCGACACACTCTTTACATAAATATATGTTGCCATGTGTGCGGAAAAGTATAAATGAGTGTGTGTTGTTCCGAGTTGAATGGATTGTCTCCCATATTGAGAGTAACCAGACTTTTTATGCATAACTCCATCCAAGGTGTTGTTGTTGTACAGCATACAGTCCGAATGTCTTACACCATAGTCAATTTAAACTGTAAAATCATTAAAAACTTGTTAAAATCCACACTTGATGCCATTTTACAATCCTCAAACTCACTTGTTTCCATTTTGAAGTCTGTTTTTTCAGAAAACACAAATCTGCATCAATTAGCTGCTATTTGAGTAAGCGTCTGCTGAACTGGATGAGCTTTGGTTTAAGTAAATAAGCAAGAACCGAATAACACAGATCTTTTTTTTTAAGCTCCAGAAAGTTCTACCGTGACTGGCAAGGGAAATAACTGTTTATTGAGACCTGTAGTGAGACCTTTAGAAGTCACAGCACCAAAACGCAATGGCACCGTAAATCCCGCACTGTACCACAAATAAAGAGAAGATTAACTATACAATGAAAAGGACAATAAACAACACAAACAGTCGAATAGGAAATTGAGCATTCACAGAACGCAGTCAACCAAAACACGCATTCAAATATGGTCTCTTGTTCATTATCATTAGTAAACAATCCTAAAACAATAAATAATGCAGAACATATCAGTTCGATAAATTATTTATTCCGAAGTCATCTAGTTATTCACGTTATTGGTGACGACCCTGAGATAAGGACGCCATTCCCATGAATAATTTGTACTTAACACGTGCTATTCCCAATTTCTCAATTCGCTTTAGGATAGATATACTGAAATAAACATTCAATGAATATAATTTGTTAAAATGATAGTGCTTCGTAAGCCTCTGTAGGCTGGCTGTTCAAACTAATATTGCTTTAAAGTTGTATTACATGTAGATTGTTGTAAACAGGTTGCACTTCAATAAATAAATAAAAAGAGAGAGAGAGAGAGAGAGAGAGAGAGAGAGGGGCAGAGAGAGAGAGAGACAATATTTGCGAACTACCAATGACAGACAACCATCGGACGAACTACGGCAGGATGCCTAGCTATGATGAGAGACACAGAAATCAAACGTATGCATTCACTTCCTGAAAAGGATAGCTGCAACACACGCTGATATACTGAATCTCTACAACATAACACACTCGTCTGGAGGGACAATTAACACACACACACACACACACACACACACACACACACACACACACATACATAGCTTATATGAGTGGGATCACATGTAAGCATTCAACCACACACATTCTATTTTGAGACAGTGACAACGAAAGGTGCCGGATCTTGGGGATACTGTGAATTCAGTAAATATATTAAAGGACGATATATATATATACTTTATAATGAAGACGATATTCCCTTGAAAACATTGATATTCACAAAAATGAAGTGGTTTATATTTAGTTGACATCAAAATAATTATACACGTATGTTAAGAATACAACTTTACTTTAACATACACATATTCCTTGCAATTCCCTCACCCTGCAAACAAAATAACATGTATATTAGTGTATTTGTTATATGATAATAATACGGTAAATGGTATCCTTTGAAACAAGAGAAGAAAGTAGCAGACTGTATTTATTGAGTCTGTTTATGAGAGGTTAAATAAAATTAAGTATAAAACTCGAACAGGAAATATGTCATTCACAGAACACAGTCGTCAATCAAAACCATGTAATCAAAACAAACAATAACTACAAAGAAAATCGAAACAAAATATACGATACCACAAACCTAAAAGGGTTGACCACAGGGGTATGACCTTGGTACGGTCAGTGGCAAAAAAAAAGCCACTGACGATTAAAACCATTAACTACGGTGCACCAAACCATACTATTGCCTTACTGTCATCCGAAGTAAACGGGGCAGTGTAAATAAAGATATCTCCACCATGCTACACAGATAATAGGACAGTATGCTCGTATGTTACCGATGATTTTATCAATGAACCAAAATAAGTACTTTATTCATATTTTATGAGAGAAAAATATAGCTATTATTGCTATATTATCACATACGATAGATATTAGGTCATTCTTTTTTTTCATCATTATTCGTAAATGTGTGTGTTTTGCCCCTAAATCTTAAGTTATATATGTTTTCTTTTTTTTCTTATAAGAAAATAATGCAACTTACTTTTTATAGAGGAGTAAATCATAACAATACCTGCAGCTGATGTTTCGAACTAGAAATTGTCATAATGTATTCATTTTCAAAGTCGAATTTCATGTTAATTTTTGCTGAAATCGAGAAAACCGAAAAAATAACAAAACAAACAAATGCATATTCCACTATTTTACGTTCAGAATTCGGAATACTATAACCTTAAACGACAATTTACAAGCATTTTGTTTTAAATTTGTATTGCATTTATTTTTATAATTGAAGATTTTTTCCTCAAGACATCATTCTCTACCCTTTTTCAAAAATACAGATGCAGAGAAATTAGGAAGCACATAATAGTTCTTCTCATAATGTTTTATGTCGGAGGAATCATTAGATTTGCCATATTCAACTGCACATATTTGGGGAGAATGTCTAGATATTTAATTCATTTACCAAATGAAAGTCATACTTTGTATATTGAATGTGTGCAGGAAGTTTGTCCTTTGGGCTCATCAAGCTCAATCGTTGCGGCTTTAAAGTAGAAATTCGCTTCAGCGTGGTTTGGGGTTTGAGAGGTGTTGCACCTTAATCAAGAATACCAAGTATACTACCTTACTCTATGGTTTGTGTTTGTTGCTTCCAATGGATTCCATTTTCAGTATGTACTGACATTCACACTAGCGTTTGTTTATTGTTGTGGGGTGGCTGTTAAAAGTCGCTCCGACTAAAAATCAGTAGTCATTACTTACTGTTCCATTGAGATCATCAAGCCAAATATGCGTGACTTTAAAGTAGAATACCGATTAAGCCGATGCTAGAGGGCGTTAGAGGTGTTGTACCTTATATTACCTCTCATAAACAGACTTAATAATACCGAGTTTGCTACTTTTGTCTCTTGTTTGTGTTCATGTTTGTGTTTGTTGCTTCCACGGGATCCCCTTTTCAGCATGTAAACACATACGTGATTACATGTGTTAGTTATATTAAATGAAATGATACCAGAGTTGTTTCGTTTAATGGCGGATCGGTGATTTCGGCGATACGTTGTTACTATCATTTTAAAAAGGAGGAACATCACTTTTTTGTTTACAAATAAGATAAGTTAAGATAAGTTGATATGAGTTAACCAAGTTAAGATTAACTTAAATCAAGTATTATGTAGTTATTGTTTTCTTTTTAGTCGCAGGTTTAACTGATTTCTTAACTGTAGGTTTAACTGCTTTCTTGACTGCAGGTTTAACTGCTTTCTTGACTGCAGGTTTAACTGCTTTCTTAACTGCATGTTTAATTGTTGTCTTAACTGCAGGTTCGACTGCTTTTTTGATTGCAGGCTTGACTGCTTTTTTAATTGCTTTTTCAACTGCAGTCTTAACTACGTTTTTAACTACTTTTTGCAATCCGTAATATCTAACTCGATTAGCCTTAAAACATTCTGCTTCTGTTCCAAGGCGTTTACCACGAGGGATTTGTTTTATTCCGCAATATACTTTTGACATATAATAATAGTTAGATAATATTACTATTATCCAAGTATTATTATAATGGAAATTCCAAACTATGATATGAATACAGACAACAGTTCAAGCAGATATATAACTTTATGCCGGACTGTTGTTTCAGGATGCTTATATGCGGTAATTCAGGATCTGGCAAGACGAACACATTAGTTCACATGTTGCTGAAACCTTTAGTTTACTATGATAAGATTTACTTGTTTGCTAAAACCTTGGAGCAGTCTAAGTATCAGGTATTATCACAGAATGGGAGAAATAAAACAAAGAATAAAATTCCAGTCGGAGACATACTAGAATGTTCAAATGATGAAGTTATCCCTGTAAATGATTTGGATTCTGATACTCAAAAAATAGCTATTTTTGATGATTATGTTTGTGATCGCAACCAAAATGATATTATTAATTATTTCATCTAAGGCAGGCATAAGAATTGTTGTGTAATTTATTTAACTCAATCTTATTACAAAACCCCTAAAGACATTCGGCTGAATTACTCTCATTACATCATGTTTTGCAACTCCAAGTATAAATGAAATAAACATGCTTTCTAGTGAACAAGATGTCAGCAAAGATCAGTACAAAGAAGCAACTGACAGGCAGTACGACTTTTTATATCTGGATCGCCCAAGGAAGTTGGTCAAAAGAAACTTCACTGGTGAAATTTAATGTAATATATATTGTATATAATGGGCCTTTTTAATAATCTTGGTGAGGAAGTTACGACTGGCAGTGGTAATATTACACATTTTGGTATTGTGCTGTCTGAGTATGTAAAACAAAAACATTTGGTTAATTATCTTAACAAAAGCAAAAACCAGGAATATGTTTTAAAAAGTGATCTTAACATGGATAATAATAAAATTATCAATGTTGGTAATCCTGTAAAAGCAGATGATGCAGCAACAAAGCAATTTACTGTAAGAAGAATAACAAAAATCATACGTGATTATAATATTGATAAAATTCCAGATATGATGAAAGATTTAACAACAGGTGTTGATGATAAACTAAGCCAAATACAAACAAAGTTACAAGCAAACCGTGAAAAAATGATTGAAATTCAAAACGGTTTAAAAGATGAAATAAAACGTGTGAGTGATGCTTTAAAAGAGTTAGAAAATAAAGATGTATTGGAAGAGAGTGAAAACTTCATGAAATTAAGTGAACAAATAAGATCTGGTGTTCAAAATATTAATACACGGATTGGAGAAATCAATAAACAAATGGTTGACAACAATGGACTTGAAACTGCTATTGCCGATGCTTCAAAACAAATGAGAACTGCTTTTACTACCGAAATAACTCAAATTAAAATATTAAATGAGCAGATAAACACCAACGTTGCTGATATCAGCAAAGAGTCTGAAGACGTCAAAAATAAAATGGTTGAGAGCAAGACGCTGGAGACTGCTCTGAGCAAACTGATTGACACTGATAAACTTAAGACTGCTATTGATGATGCTTCAAAGCAATTGAAAGCTGCTCAGGATGAAAGAAGCAAAGCTTTTGATGGTGAAATAGCTTTTCTTAAAGAGCATAATCAAAAGTCTGATAGTCGTCACACAGCATTTCTTGGTATAATTGATGGATTGAAAGTAAAAGTAGAATATTTAAGTCGGATTCTACTTTTTGAATATACGATAGATGGAATAAGTATTATTCAAGATTACGTTGATGGTGATACTTTTGTGTCGCATCCAACACGAAAACCACTTGAAAGAAGCCGTCAAAGCTCTTTTCTTCGTGCATTTACTTTTATAGCCAATCCGCTTAAAAAAGGTGAAGAATATTATAAAAAACTTTCTGCAGATGATTTTACAATTCTTAAAGAAGGTCGTTATGTATTTGTGATAGATTTTACTTACACGGGAGCAGATGTATATCAATTCTTTATTTATTCAACTCAGGGTAGTACTGAAAAGTATCTTAACCCGATAATAAAACATGACAAGCGAATATTAAAAGAAACATTTGAATTATATGTCAAGTCATCTTATGCTATTATTTTCAGATCAGATATCAAACAAAACACTACACAAGTTTTCAATTTTGAAAAATCAAGTTCTAAACTGTATTACATACCGCAATGATTAGTATTAACAAAAATTATCTATCCTATATTATATGGAACAAAAAATTGTATTATCATCAGGGAAAGCTTCAATAATTAACAGCTCAAATACACCGAGTAATTTTACAACGGTATTTGACAGACCATTAATATTAGGCAGAAACAAACAGTATGGTATTTGACTCGATAAGATTAATTCCAAGACTTACTCGTGGTATAATATTAGTGAAGAGTTTAATAACAAAGTGATAAGATATCACAATGGAACAGATTGGAAGTATTAGTTTTGCTAACAGAAATTACAGTTATGCCGATATCGATAATTATATAAAAGAAACATTGACTGTAAACAATGATTTAACTGATGACTCGCCTGTCCCGATAAGAATTGAGCTTGATTTATCAAGTTTCAAATGTTTAGTTACCGTTCTTAATAAGTTCGTACTTGATTTAAGAGAATCAAACTTTCACACCTTGATCGGGTTTGATAAAGATGCAGTTATTAGAGAAACTAAATTTGGAACGGTAACACCAAACATAACAAATTCTATCGATACAGTGTATATCCACTGAGATTTGATAAGTAATTCTATTGTTGATGCATCATACGGGGATGTCATTTATGAAATAAGTACAGCTGATCTTACAAGATCGTATCCTTTTAAAGATGAACCGATAAGAGTCGGGTTCTGTGAAGTAAACAAAACGATCATTAACAGTATTAATATTTACATTACCGATTTCTCTGGTAAAACTATTAATCTTAATGATGTCCACACATCATTTCGATTTGTTTTGAAGGAATTAATGTAACATAAGTTATATGGCACGTTTAAAAAAGTTTATGACACTAGTACAGGAACATATACTCAAGTTGATCGATTAACTGGAGCTGCTATATTTGAAAAAAATTCAAAAGTCGGATCAAATATATTCAATGAGTCTGTGAAAACAGCAGGCAAAAAGGCATTAAAAACTGCTGGTAAACAAATCATAGAGAGTGGTTCTAAAAAACTTGGAGATGAAGTAGGGAAAATGGCTGCTGATAAGTTAGTTTCAGTTATAAAACCTGAACCAAAAGGTGAGATAATTTTGAAAGAACTTACAAAAGCTGATAACAAAAAAGAAGTTGTAGCTAAAACTGAAGAAGCTGTAAATACAAGAATTAATAGGTTACTTTCCGGAAGAGGAAATATTCATGCAAGAATTAATCGATTAATTAATAAAAAATAATCTAATTACTAGTATATATAGATGTTTCGAAGTAATCAATATAATACTAGATATGAACATGTACCTATTCAGTTAGATACCCCCATAACACAACCAGGAAATAATACCAGACAAATGAAAAGTGGCTACCATTTTATGTTAAATGACAGAAGTTCTTACTTTGATTGGTATAACGCATATTTTCAAGTTCAGTTTTCAAGTAAACAAGCTTGCTGATGGAGCTGTTTTTCAAGACACTGACAGAATTGCTTTAATTAACGATGCAGCTTCATTGATTGATCAAATGCAAGTAAAGCAAAATGGAAAAATAGTTTTCGATGGAAATAATCTTCACAGATTTGTTAATGTCAAAAGCGTGCTTGAAATTTCTGACGATTATGCAAAGACAACCGGAACAAACGAATACTTTTATTTAGATAATACGACTGCTGCAGAATCTCGAGATGATCAAGCTGTTTATAACCTGGAATTTACTACTCGTCATGCTTTAATCATAACTAATCAAAAAGTTAACTCTATAATTCCATTAAACAAATATTCCTTCTTTGGAGGTTTGGAAACAAACATGCTTCCTCCTCGTCAGATTCAAATCAGCTTGCAACTGACAGATGATAATGTGTTAATTTTCAAATCAAATGGTGATGATGGTCGAGTAGTTATTAATAAATTAGTTTTGTGGATACCTAGAATGATATTTAACTCAGATGGTTTAAGTTATGTAATGGCAAATCATATGACAGCAACAATAATGGGGCAGATTGGTGAAAAAAATGTGCATTGTTTGACAAAAGCACCAAACTTTGCACATAGCTAGTCAATACCATACTGAAAAAAAATGACTATAGACCCACGCCAGATTTTTCTAAATGGTCGCCATTTTCAAAATGGCCGCCAAATATGTAATAAATAATCAGTTGAACCAAAATGTATCAGGTTTTAACAACATATATTATGGCAATCGCAACAAATTCCACAAAATGATAGACAAAGGGTCATGAAATACAATCTGGATATATTTTAAGTTCAAAATGGCTACCGTTTTCAAAATGGCCGCCAAAACGTGTTGAAAATAGTGAAAAGTATCATTCGTTTAATAGTTGTTTGTATGAAAGTACTTAAATAAAGTTGGATGAGATTTCATTCGAACAAAGCCGTAAAATATTAAATACAGGTCTCGGTGTGTATGTTTCGCGAGTGGTACACCCTTGGTCATTTTTGTTTTTACGACGGTCACATCATTATTATATATGTAACCATTTCATTCGGGATACCGATCCATCAGTACCTACCCTTTCTATTCGGAATACCGATTCATTAGTATGTACACATGTGCTCCATAGAAACGTGTGAAAAACGTCATTCGAATATGTGCCCGGAAATAACAAATTCAATAACGCATGCGCACTGATTTCTGTTTACTTCCGCATTTTTCAAAGTAGAAAATTCTTTCAAAAAAGTGATTTTGAGCTTGTTTTTTGTGATTTTTTCGGGGAATTTTTCAAAATGGCGAACATTGACGATGTATCGAGTGAAGGTAGTGACATTGATGTCTGAAATACCTCCGATTTTAGTTCTGAAGACTTCGAAAATGAAAGTTTTGACGACGAGAACGTACTGTATGTACGGAGGAAGACCTGCTGTTGGTCGGCGACCGGGAGTCCGCGACTTCAGGGTTTTTTCGCTTCGGATTCGGACTCGGACTCATATTTCGAAGGGTTTCATAACGACTGGATTACGGACAACTTTACTCCAAAAAATCCTGACCCATTTACTGGAGTTGAGGGTGCTACAGTACAGCATCCACAGCAATACCTGTTGATTTTATTTGGGGTGATGAGCTGTGAAAACACATGGTTACAGAAACCAACCGGTATGCAGACCAGGAACGAACATGGAATCCGCTCCTCCCTTTGCCCCAAAATAGTTGTAACTTTTGAACTACTCAATGGATTTTGATGATTTTTAATGTGTGATGAAGTGCTTAAAATTCTCTGCAATATATACACTAAATTATCAGAGAAAAATGGATATTTACCACAGCAAACATACCTTGAAATCCAGGTATGACTTTTATTATTTGTTTGTTAATATTGTAATAAGGAGTTATTTAGAGGCACCCTATGGTTAATGTGTTGAGGGATTTACAAGTTTAAATCAAATTTCACTTCCGATTGACTCTAGGTTTTCTCCAGCCTTTGGAATTTCTGAAGGGTACTCAACTAATTTTCTTATCAGAAACTGTCCGTTCATTATAAAATATATTTATAAAACCCTAAAATACATTGACTTGGTAAACCTTATTTACAAGACAAAACAAGTAAACAAAACCTAAACGTGAAGACATTTTATGCTAACGAATTAACTGCGTCGAAACTATATAGTTGCCGAGCAGACATAAAATTGGCCTGAAACCCAATGCGAAGATCATAATGGCATTTTTTGCGTTCAAACCTTCGTATTTAGAATGGAGGCACTTAAAACAATCTGAGACTTGTTTGAAGACTATAGATGGACCAGTGCCTATGAGGCAATTATGACACTGCGATTCCTTTCTGAAATAAACTCATGCATCAGGGAATGCTCATCACATGATTACCATATTTATGGTAAACCGGGCTTACAGTTATCTGAAGTGTGAGCAAGGCGAGCCTTAGACCATTGGATATTTCACATGACGATCATAAAGAGAAACCAAAAGTTCGCAATTGTAGTACTGTTCAGTTACACTTTAAATCTTAAAATTAGTCATATCTGTGTGTGAGATAAACTTCATTAGTTTTGTCTCATCAATACCCAATAAACTAGCTCAAAAGCAGAAATATAAGATTGTGAAAGAAGATGAAGGTGCAGTAGGTGCTGTAAACACATCGCAGCTTCCTCACTGGATGATCTCTGAACCAGATAGGGTTAGAGTTATCTGTTAATTTCAGTTATTGTAATAATTCATCAGGCGCTGCCTATGAAAAGACTGATCTTTTCCATCATGAACAAGTTAAAGATGTTCGTAAGATAGTTTGAGTGACAAATTAGAGGACTTCGAAAATATATTCAAGGACAATATTGAGGATTTACTGGTACTAGACTAACGTTACATAGACGACTCTCGTGTGACAGAAATTGCAACAAATAGGTAAATTATGTAATGCAAAGCATGAAACGTTTGTAACAGAGCTTATAGATAACATAACCAAGTCTGTCTTTAAACAGATAAACCAGAACATGTTTTCTTTCCTCAGTGGTCACCTACAATAGATGCTATAACTTGCTTTCTCTTCCCAAATATATATGTATCATATTAGGTTCCGATTAACGGCAGATTAGGGTGTCTCACCAGCCTTTTCTAACTTTGGAAAACTTTTTTGGATTTTAATCAGTCTATACGAGCTGCCTTAAAATGCATTTTAATGCTTGCAAAACATTAGTAAGTATGATTAACAAGATCGTTTACACATTGTTGAATGTCACTTGCAGAAGGTTTAGTAGGTGACGGCCATCATGCAAAACAAAATCAAAGCTCTGGCTAACTGGCATAGCAATCGGTTGCGACAGAAGAGAAACTAAAAACACGTTCATTAAAACAGAGATGAAGTCAGACAACGAGAATCTGGGACTGATCTCGATCATTTCACTAAGGTGATACGATACAATGCGGGTGTTGCATTCGGCATGTGCCAAACAATACTTCATTAAACTTATGCTATATGCAGTAGACACAGACGTTGCAGTACATGTTATAGCAATGGTAAAGTAAATACAGTTAGATGAGCTATGTGTTAGCTATGTGCTATGTTGTTTTTAGGAGCTAGGAATAACTTTAGGTTCTTCATTGCACACTGTATTGCTTATTCATTAGTTCATATAAACCAAGATGAATAGTTGCTTTTCACACTTACTGGATGCAATGAAATACGTACCTTCATTTGCTGAAAAAGGTAAAACCTGTGCATGGAAAATCTGTAAATACTATGTCGAGGTTGCACAAGCTTTCCAATTCCGAAAGTAGTTCTTGCTGGAAAATGTATGACAAGAGGAAGTGCATGTTCGACAAGAGGAAGTGCTGTTGATGTCGCAAAGAATTGTTGACATTCAATGGTCCAAGATACAAAGTCCATGTCACCAATCGATGTAGCTCTTTTCAAGGACACCTGCCGAGTTATTTACAGGTTGTAATTGGACATTGTTGGAGACATGACCTTTAGGTCCATCTGTGAAATGCCTACATCCAGTGACTGCTATGTTGAAGCCATTCTCGATAACACTACCACGGGCATCAGCGTTTGAAAGGGACTTAATAAATGTAGATTGCAAAGAGACAGGTGTGTTGCAATTTAAAACGGTTTCAAAGCAGGAATGATGTTTACAGTATTTAAAAATGGGATGTTGGTTACTGTGACTGTGATTAAGAAATATTGTACCATTCAGATCATAGATAGTAAAAAAAAGAGTATGATAATGGACCTTTGGAAACGGCCGAGCACGACACATACGAATATTGCAGTCTCGGCTTGATTGAGACTGTTCATGAGCGGTAGTGATATATGCTAGCTACCGCTCACGCCCTCTAGCCCCGGGTTGAGCAGAACTCAATATTCATAAAATCAATAGTACAAAATGTTAACCATCCCAAAGATGGCATGCATAGGGTGGTGGATATGGAGTATACTGCTTCCCCATGTCGTACGGCGTATGGTCCCAGTATCTAATAAAATTAAATGCCCCGAAGAGCGAAATAAACATCATGGAATTTAGTTGGGAGCAGCGGTTATGAAGCCTGCGTATCAAAAAGCAGACAACATATCCTATGAGTGGTTAAACAATATCCAGAGCCTTTTATCGGCCGGAGTAGTGGAACCACCGAATCAAAAATTAAGTAAGAAAACAAAAGAAATGAAAAAGGTACCACCGATAACTAAATATAAGTATCGGGCTCAGCGATCTCCAAAGATCGAATGAATAACAGTACTGATTGCAAGCGCGGGGAGACGTTTTTGTGTATGTCTATACTTCAATAAATAGTTGTTTGATACACCCCTATACTTCAGGCGTTAGAGATTTTACACATGTATACATACTATGCCAACTCTGAGACTAGTTTTGTCTTACTTGTCTTTAGCCTTAAGCATTTCTGAAGTGTGTTTAATTTTCAGTCTACATCACAAACACAAAAGGGTTGACAATAGGGCTACCGCCTTGGAAATGAAGTCAGTGTTGATCCAAAACAACTAATTTTGAGATATAAATTAAATAAACTTCCTACCGCTAGATATAAAGTTTACGCTTTAGTATTATTCAAGGAAGATGTTGTTATTGATACTGTTGGAAATGAACTAGTTATTGTTTAATCTAACTTATAATATATATGACTTACGTAAATTATTCAGTAAATTTATCAGATGCCAGAAACCGAGTTTAGCGAGGGCTTATGAGGATAAGAGTGAATTAACACTCAGGTTAAAAAATAACCAACTAACTGGGAATTTCCCCTTGTCGCTGACAGCTACTCAGATTAACAATATTAACAAAGCTAAATCTGGTGGACGGGGATTAGACATAAATATATCAAAATCACAAACGAGATCTCAGTCCAAGAATGGTGGCTTTTTAGGTGCATTAGCTGGTTTGTTGACTAAAACTATATTACCAACAGTCGCACAATTTGTTCCAAAAGTATTAGCACCATTAGCAACAGGAGCACTAAGTGGCTTAGCAAGTACTGGAATTGGCCAACTATTTGGAAATGGGATGGTAACTATTACTAGTGACAAAAAACAAGCACTTCTCGGATCAAATAAATTAAAACTTGCACAAAGAAACAAGATAATAAAGTCAAAAGGTTGGTGCCCTATTCAACTAACAAAGAAACAACAGCAAGACGGGGGATTTCTCGGACTGCTTGCATCATTAGGAATTCCATTGATCGGATCTCTTATTAGTGGTTTAACTGGAAAAGGTTTGCAAGTAGGTAGAAAAGGAAAAGGACTAAGAGTTGATCGTGGAAATGGTTTACAAGTAGACTCACAAATTAGGCCATACAGAAGTATCCCATTTGTAAAAAAAATAAATTAAAAAAAAATGAACCTATCTCTTACAGATGTTATGAAATGGGTTAAGCAGATAGGTATAAAGAAATTCAGTGGGGTGCATAGCAAAAACAAATTACCGACAACACAAAATAAACAAAAACCTGGTTTTATTAATATGGATGATCATACTGGACCTGGTACACACTGGACTTGTTACTATAATAATTATTACTTCGATCCGTTTGGTCTGAGCCCACCAAAAGAAGTTCTGGCATATATACCTAATATAAAATACAACACTATTCAATATCAAGATAAAACAAGTGTCTTGTGCGGATATTTTTGTTTGTACTTTGTCAAAAAGTTGCAAGAAGGAAACAGTGTGTACGATATTCTTTACAAATTATTAAAGCATTACAAACCAGTAGAAAATGAAAACATCATCAAATCATATTTTGTAAACGAAGTTTAATCTAATCATATTATATATGAGTTATGGCATAAAAGAAAAATGGTTACTGAAAATGTTGATCCTAAGTATGTTTTAGCAAAAAATGGTAGAAAAAATGTTAAGAGCAACGTGTGCATCTTGTGGTATTACTAAAACAAAGTTTGTTAAAAACACAGAAGGTGGTAATATTGATATTCATAAAGCTATGCTTCCTCTGTTGCCATAAAAGGGATTAACACTTCCTGGTTATAAATATTGTGGTCCTGGTAATCCACTTGATAGCGGAGAACCGGTAAATGAATTAGATGTTGTTTGTAAAGATCATAATTATTGTTATGATGAAAATCCTAGTAATAAATCAGTGTGTGATAAAAACATGATTGCTGGTTTGAAATCTAGTAAGTCTAAAACTATTGGAGATAAGATCGCTAAGAATTTGATAGTAAAACCAGTTATTAGTACAAAATATAAACTTGGTCTTGGAAACTCAAAAAACTAAAAAAGGCGTTGAAATGGACTGACAAGTTAGCAGATGAACTTCATAAGCCCATACGAAGAAAGTTCACTCAACGCCGTGTGATTGTTAATGAAATTGATAAAATATGGTCTGCTGATTTGGTTGATATGCAATCGTTTTCAAAGTATAATAAAGGTACTAAATATTTGCTTACTGTTATTGATGTGTTTAGTAAATTTGCTTGGGTTGTGCCGGTTCCAAACAAAACTGGTTTAGAAATTACCAAAGCATTCCAACAGATAATCAGTACAGGAATACTGTGTAAATTGTTGTGGGTTGATCAAGGTGTGGACTTTTATAACAAGACGGTTAAGCAATTCCTTAGTGATAATAATATCGAAATGTATCACACTTTTAATTTCGGAAAAGCTGTAGTAATTGAACGATTTAACCGAACATTAAAAAAAAAGATGTGGAAATATTTTACAGCTAACAATACAAATACATATTTAGACGTGTTACAAGAAATGGTTGACAAGTATAATAATACAAATCATCAGAGTATTAAAATGACACCAACTGAAGCTAGTGATGAAAAGAATAAAGGAACGATGTATTTCAACTTGTATGGAAAGATGAAAAGTACTAAGCCATCACCCAAGTTTAAAATTGGAGATAAAGTTAGAATTAGTAAATAAAAAAAGAATGTTTGAAAAAGGGTATATTCCGAAATGGACTGAAGAAATATTTGTTGTTGATGAAATTCAATATACAAATCCTGTGACATACAAAATAAAAGACTTAAACAATCAAATGATTGATGGCAGCTTTTATGAATTAGAAATGATAAAAGCAAAGCAAGAAATATTTAGGATTGAAAAGGTAATACGACGTGATTATAAAAAGAAATTAGCATTAGTAAAATGGGACGGTTATGATAATAGCTTTTATAGTTGGGTATCATTTAAGGACATTCAAAATATTAAGCAATAAAAGCGTGTGTTGTAAGAGTTTCGGTTTGATCGAGACGATAGTAAAATATCGGTTTTTCCCAATGAATTCTCATTTGTGGTTTTACCAATATCACGCGACAGGCTAGTTATATCCGATGCAGTGCTGCTATACTTTTTCCAATAATGGTCAAAGGGAAATAACAGTTACTTTTATTTTGACAAATAATCGACGCGGGTTATCTCTCTTTGTATTTTTCCAATATGGCGCTAAAAAGATTTAACGTTTTGTGACAAATTGTTGTTTTAATTAATATTTAAAAGTACTTTTACAAATATTAAAGCAAATGTTAACGCTATTATTACCAACACAACTAATTTATCAGATTGTATTGCAGCACAATGCTAATTAGAATTACTAACTACGATAATTTAAATTCATACAGATTTAAAAACCCTTTTTAAAGTTCTGCGGTCGGTGGTATAGCATATATAGACGATCGAGTTATAGTATCGCTTAGTCCAAACATAATGCCGAGTCAACGGGGGATTCTTCCCGGGGGCTCATATGGTAGAGGGACTATAAACCTTAGAAAGAAAGAAAAGTTATAGTATCTATCGGTTATATGTATGCAAGTGTTGGTTACCTGGTGAAAATGACAGTTATTTGCTAACTTGTTGTAGTCTCACAATCGTGGCGCTTAGTAGGTTTTATCTGTGTAGTTCCGTTACTAGCAAACTAATATTGGGGTGCAGCTGCTAAAGAATTCTACCCTGATATGTTTGCTGGTAACAGACCTCGCCAAACTTTAGGTGTATCTCTGCGTTTTATTTCGGTAGAGATATGCCAAATAGAGTTCTGGTGATGTCTATGGAGCGAACCAGCCCATTGAAAAGTTAAAAGGATTGTGGGATGAGCGCAAGCGCAGATTTCCTAATTAAAACCAGGTGATCACATTAACGGCTGTGCACTGCTGCGTAAAAAGAGTTTGTACAGCCGTTAATGTAATTTCATGCGCATGACACGTGGCTTTTGCAAAACTTTATAAAAAAAACTCGAGCAGACTTTTTTTCAATCAAAAAAGTCACGACTGATTGTGGTATAGAAAGTGGGGGTATATGCAAAGTCTCCAGGGTCCTCAAAAACTATTAAAGGTTCGGGCTGGGCGCCCTTATGCTTCCTTAGAAAGCAGCTGAAATGGATAATTATGAACGTGAGCTGCATAAAAACAGGGAAGAGCTTCTTGAACTGAAATAGCAAAGTGTAGGAAAATAAAATACTCAATGGTAAAAAATGATATGCAGAGCGATGATGAAGACTACACTCCGGTTCCGTCTGACTTTGCTTAATGAATTGCAAATGTTATGTTATTAAAATGACAAACCGGATTGATTATTAGTATAGATATGAGGGATTTCAGCGGAGTTTTCCAGAGCGGGGTTGCTTGAGAAAACTGTTGAAATATGTTGGTGTTGATTTAGGCGGACTTACATTTAGATCTTAGTGATATAAATGAGAGTTACGCCTGAGTCCCCACTGGTATATTTCACTAGTTTGCTCATGCCCCGTGATGGGAAACTGTGCTGGTACCCCTCATATCTTTACTGCTTGTATGCATTTATGTATATGATTCACATGTCATTCTATTTATTCTATATTTCATATCGTTTATAGCATTTCAAATGAAAACCCTGGTTTTCGTGAAATTTCCACGTTTCTTGTAACTTATATTTATTTAGTTTTCCTTTAGAAATCTCTTAATAAATACTGAAAGGGGGATCCCGTGAATACAACAAACACAAACGTTAGATAAAAGTAACAGACTCGGTTTTATTGAGTCTCCTCATGAGCGGTAATGTGGGTGTGCAACACCTCTCACGCCTCCTAGCACCGGCTTAAGCGATATTCTACTTTAAAGCCACAAATATTGGGCTTGATTATCCCAAAGGACTAGTAAGTAATAACACTACTGATTTGTAGTCGTGGCGACCTTTTACGGCCGCCACACAGCACTAAACAAAGTTTAGTTACGCTCGCAGTGTAACGGATAATATTAAAACAATAGTTCCCACGTGAAAAACGTTATATTGTGTGCGTTAATCAATTGAAAATTCTGAGTTTCCAAAGTTTACTGTATTTTGAATAGTATTACATACATATTATGTATTTATGTATTTATGTGCTTATGTATTTATGTATTTACCTATTCATACATTCATTCATTCGTTTATTCGTGCGTTTATTTATATTCGTGTGTTTATTTATATTAGTGCGTTTATTTCATTAATTCACTCATTCATTCATTCATTCAATTATTCATTCAGTCACTCACTCACACTCACTAATTCCTTCATTCATTTGTTTTTATTTATTTATTTATTTATTTATTTATTTATTGATTGATTGACTGATTTATTTATTTATTTATTTATTCGTTTAATTTTGTTCGTACGATTATTTCATTCATTCATTCATTTTATTCATTTTTTATTTTTTTATTTTTATTTATTTATTTATGTATATGATTTTTGTTATTCATTGATTTATTTATACATATCGCAATGAGATATGTATAAACTTAAGAGGTGCCATAATCATAATAACCGGTTTCTATTTATTAGATATATCCTCCAAAAAATGCCAGTTTAAATCTCTGATAATATCCACAGCACAATTATCTTATGAGTGTCCGAAATTTAGAAGGTGAAAATGTACACCGTCAAAATGAACCATGATAGATTTATACAGGGGTGTAGCAAGAACATATTCAAATATTCATCTGCTTGCACATCAGAATTTCAAAAAAAATGTTGGAAAGAAAAAAGAGTTCAAGCCGGTTGAAATGCCCGGTGCATCAAGAGATCAAAAAGATATAGAGCTATTTATTCTTATCATTTCATCTTCTCTGGAGGTGCAGTATCAGAGTACAGTATTTAGTTAACCCTTTCTTTAAAAAGAGACATGTGATTTCGATGAAGGTGTGCGAGAGAGTAGATTTTATTCGAATGCGTTGCTTTACCAGAAGGTATGGATATAGCCGGCGATTTTGATATTCAATCTACCAAGAAATATAAAAAGATCGGACAGGGAAAGTAGCATTCAAGGAGGACAGTCAACCACAAAACACAGAAACAAACACGCAAACAGACAAACAAGAAGGCACAAATAATAATAAATACAAACGACATCACAAACACAAAAGGGTTGACAATAGGGCTACCCCCTTGGAACGGTCATTGGCAAAGTAGGCCACTGGGGGTACATGTCAAGCAATTATTTAATTTTTTGTTCTGGCTTCTGCCAAGTCATTGAATACTTGCTTTGTAGATTTCTACATTTCTTTTTTGATATATACACGATCATCTTTGTGCTATACTTATATGACCTGCTTGTCAGGGGATAAAGCCTAGTGGTGATTTCTGTATTTACAACAACCCGTTTAAGGGAGATGACAATAGGGTAAGAGTGCACCCTAGAACCTGGCTTAACCCCCAAGCGACCGTTTTGTCACTGACCGTTCCAAGGCGGTAGCCCTCTTTTCAACCAGTTATGTTTGTGGTATCACATGTCTTGCCTCTTATTTATCCTGGTTATGTTTTGGTTGTTTTAAAAATTTCGATGCATGTTTTTGGTTCCCTGGGTTCCATGAATGCTACATTTCCCTTTCGATTTGTATGGTCTTGGAACGGTCAGTGGCAAAGTAGGCCACTGGGTGTTTAAACCGGTTCTAGGGTGCACCGAACCTCACACTTACCCTACTCTCATCCCATTAAAACAGGACAGTGTAAGTCATGATCGAATATCTAACCAACAAGGCAGCATCAATAGACAATATAAGTAAAACACAAATATGCTCGTGTAAATATAATACAAAAAACAATAGCCTAGAAAGTCACAATGAAGGTACTCAATGACTTGGCAGAAGCCAGAGCAACAATAGAATAAACCATTAAGGGCACGACAAGAAAGATCATAGACAAACAACAAAAGCCACCGTCCCAATGGTCCACAGCCTGTCCGTTCATTGTACAATTAAAGAGGAAAGCATAGTGACGAACTGTCAAAGGGTCCACCACCAAGCATGCAGTACGTTGCAAAATGTCATAACCTCTTTTGATAAACGTGTTAACAAGTTTAACATAGTATGAAAGTGATCATGACCAAGAATCTTACGAAGTTTATAAATCACATCACCATAGAAGTCAGGTTGTGATAGTCTTTGTCGCAGAAGAGTCCTTAAATTATTTTTATATTTGGAAAGAAGATCAGGGTTACGTTAATAAAATTTTGCAAAGGTTTCACGAAGTTTATGGTAACGGTAACCCTGACTGAGTAGCTTTTTAGTTATACAAATATTACGAATATTAAAGTCCTCAACTCGAGTACAAGCTCTTGAAAAACGAATAAGTTGAGACACATACACCCGAAAGAAGTTGCTCGGGGAACATCACCATCCAAGCGGGGATAATTAACAATGTGAAAATTAAAATCATCTCTCTTGTCATAGATTTTGCTAATTATTTCACCATTTTCAATCGAGCGATCTAAATCAAGAAAAGAAGCGTTATTATCATATATACGAGGGTGCTTCATATGAGATATGAGTGAATGCATATCCCTTAATTTTAGCAGAAATAACACTGATTTTCTTCATTTTGTTTACGGAAATGTTATAATATCTTTTAAATGTCGTAATTATTTTCATAGTATTAATTTGTTTTCATATTTTTTTAGAAATCCTAGTCCTTTAGTGTTTAAATTCAACACATTATTGTAGAATTTTGTACAATGTTTAGTGAAAATATTGATCATCCAAAAACGCTATTTCAGAAGACTGCCCTTCCATTTAATGTCCATTTATCATTAAATTAATTTTACACGTTAGCTTAAAATGTTAATTTCTAAGACAATGCCTTCCATCTACCATGCTTAAATTCTGAATCTTATAAATGGTAATGTATGAGAAATTTCAAAGGTCTTCGACAAGTACTTAAAGAGAAACAGGCATTTAAAAAAGTAACAGTTAACATACCTGAAAAAAACTCAGGACGAAAATGCCTCAGTATGTATAAAGTGATGTGTATTAAATGTTCCATAACTTTCGTCACACAAAAGATACAGCATTCATGTTACCATCAATGGAATGGTATTGAAACTCACTTTCATTTGGTACCAAACATTAACACTCACAAAGAGCACATAATAGTTAAAACAAACGCGTTAGTGACAGAACTTATTGAATGACCCTCGTATTAGCCTTGTCTAAAGGTGCATTTGCTACTGTCTACCAACGTGCTTAAAAACACACCATTTTATCTAAACAAAACAAACAAAATATTGGGAAGAACCCCAACCACGTTAGAAAATAGGAAGGGGACACCCCATCTCCACACCTCCCTCCACCCCCAACCCACCCCCCACCCCCACCCCCCTCCTCCCACGCCACACACACACACACACACACGCGCAATCTTCCGGACCGCGACCATTTGATTTCGGTTGCTTGCACTTCTTTCAAGCTCTAGCTACGCCCCTGTTATATGTGCCTTATCTCGTTTCTTGAACATTAAATAACGTACATTACAAACGTATATCAGTTAAACCATAGCCTCTACTGAAGAAAGTCGAGTGTTTCACAATATTAAACAAAATGGTAATCCAGCTCATACTTTTTATTTTTACTACGGTAATCTCGGTTACCCTGGCGAAGACAACAATTCCTGCTGGATGCACCTATAACGGGAAGATGTACCATGTCGGTGAAAGTTTTCAGCCGAGCCCCTGTGAGCATTGCTTCTGTGACCCATCTGGGATGACGCCATGTGCGATTGCTGACTGTTTTGGTCCAATGTGTGTAGATGCTATACATGATCCCACCAAATGCTGCGCAGTTTGTCCCAACGGTAAGTGGAAACTCATTGTATGTTGTCTATGTGTGTGTACTAATGCATGTATACATATATATTTAACAGCAACACGACTCTAGACGATCCATATGCTTTGGCCTTCTAAAACTTGCTAACATATTACTTTTATTGGCAAAAATGACAGATTTGTCTACGGAAAAGAGATATTTCAAAAGAAAGTATTTCCTATGAATTTTGTTTTTCTCCAAAATATCTGTATTGTAAGCAAATCTGGTACTTCAGGATAATGGAAAAAAATCATGTGGCGGTTATTGTTTTAGAGTCGAAAAAAGACAATTTAAACCCTGTTAATTTTGCCCTAAAATGTGGAACAAAAAAGAACGGACTTCGTCTTTAACCGTCAACATCTACATAACATTTTATTTTAATTGATTCTAGATGTTTAAAAGCATAAACATTCATCAAGCCAGTTATATTTCATGTTTTAAATAAATTCTTAAGTTGTAGAGTGAATACCTACTATTTCAGCAAAATAACGTCAAATGTAACTCTAGCTTTTGTAGGAATTTTGAGTGTTTGCAATTGTTGATTCGTATCCTTCAATTTCAAAATAGTTATTATCAATTACGTTTTCAAAACGATTTAACACCCATATAAGCTACTGGTGCGTTTTCATTGACCGTCAGTATAATATTATATTGGAGGAAAAATCACCTCTATATAAGCGTCACCTACATTTTGTTGTAGTCATAATTTGACAATATATCAGTGTATATGTATTGATAACGAGATGATAATATTACATTGCAGGGGAAAATTGTCGAGCTCCTGATGGAACAATCGTTAAGAAAGGCGACACATACAGTCCGGACCCAAACACCTTTTGCAGATGTTCTGAAAGCCATTTTATGTTTGGAAGTAACGTTGCCATCTGTGCCCATAAAGCGGTTGACCCGGTGCATCTTGTAGACCCTATCCATACACCATAGAGTTGCTTGTGTGGTATATGTGTACATGCGATAAATCGAATAAAGTATTCTATATGCTGATATTAGCTGTTATGAATGTATGATGTTGGGTATATTGTTATTCAAAAGTGTGGTTGTTACCTGAATATAAAAATAGAATGGCACCGTAAATCCGGCACTATACCACAAACAAAAAGAAGGTTAACTATACAATGAAAAAGGACAATAAACAACACAAAGTGTCGAATAAATCGAATTGGAAATTTAGCATTCACAGAACGCAGTCAACCAAAACACGAATTCAAAATATGGCCTCTTGTTCATTATCATTAGTAACCAATCCTATTGCGTCTAAAACAATAAATAATGCAGGACATATCAGTTCGATAAATTATTTATTCCAAAGTCATCTAGTTATTCACGTTATTGGTGACGACCCTGAGATAAGGATGCCATTCCCATCAATAATTTGTACTTAACACGTGCTATTCCCAATTTCTCAATTTGCTTCCGGATAGATATACTGAAATAAACATTCAATGAACATAAGTGCTTCGTAAGCCTCTGCAGGCTGGCTGTTTAAACTAATATTGCTTTAAAGTTGTTTTACTTTTACATGTAGATTGTTGTAAACAGGTTGCACTATAAATAAATAGAGAGAGAGAGAGAGAGAGAGAGAGAGAGAGAGAGAGGGAGAGAGAGAATATTTGCGAACTAACAATGACAGACAACCATCGGACGAACTACGGCAGGGCGCCAAGCCATGATGAGAGACACAGAAATCAACCGTATGCATTCACTTCCTGAAAAGGATAGCTGCATATGGAGGGACAATTAACACACACACACACATACACACACACATATATATACACACATACACACATACACACACACGCACGCACGCACGCACGCACGCACACACACACACACACACACACACACACACACACATACATATACATACATACATACATACGTAGCTTATATGAGTGGGATCACATGTAAGCATTCAACCACACACATGCTATTTTGAGACAGTGACAACGAAAGGTGCCGGCCGAATCTTGGGGATATTGTGAATTCAGTAAATATATTAAAGGGCGATATATACATATATATATATATATATATTACAATGAAGAAGGCGATATTCCCGTGAAAACACTGATATTCACCAAAAATGAAGTGGTTTATATTTAATTGACATCAAAATAATCGTACACGTATGTTGAGTACACAACTTTACATTAACATACACATGTTCTTTGCAATTCCCTAACCGTGCAAACAAAATAACATGTATAGTATTGTATTTGTTATATGATAATAATGCGCTAAATGGTATCCTTTGAAACAAGAGAATAAAGTAGCAGACACTGTATTTATTGAGTCTGTTTATGAGAGGTTAAATAAAAGTAAGTATAAAAGTCGAACAGGAATTGTGTCATTCACAAAACACAGTCAACCAAAACCATGTAATCAAAGCAAACAATAACTTCAAAGAAAATACAAACAAAATATACGATACCACAAACATAAAAGGGTTGACAACAGGGATAAAACCTTCAAACGGTCACTGGCAAAAAAGCCACTGGCAGTTAAAACCAGTTTCTAAGGTACACCAAACCGTATTGTCATCCAAAGTAAACGGGACAGTGTAAATAAAGATATCTCCGCCAGGCTAGCTATTTTCTCTGACAAACTATATGCAACACCTGTCACGCCACCTAGCACCGGCGTAAGCGGTATTCTGTTTTAAAGCCATAGTGATTAAGGATCAGTAAGTAATAACACTATTGATTCGTAGTGCAGGGACATATTTTACTGTCCACACACTGCAATAAATGGACGCTAGTGTAATAAATGCACCGGAAGCCTCAAAACAAACAAGAGCAGAAAGAACAGACTCAGTTTCTATTGGTATGTTCATGAGAGGTAGTATATGATGCAACACCTCTCACGACCCTGGCACCGGATTAGGCAGTATACTACTTTAAAGCCATATTGATTGGGCTCGACGATCCCAAAGCCCCAGTAATACCACTACTGATTCGTAGAACACAAATATCAGTATAAAGTAGGAGATAGGTGGTATTGAGTGTTCGTGAAAGGTTATCTAAGATGCAACACCTCTAACGTCTCCTAGAGCCAGATTAAGTGGTATAATATTTCGGTAATATACTGAACAAAAAATGTTTTGCACGACCTTTTAGGGGCATAGATTAAACATGTGAGCATTGATATAATTGTCTGAACATATTAAAAATGATAGGCAAGGATGTGATTTTCAAAGAAAGTGTGGTATTATGTTAGTTTCTAAGTATCAGATTTACCTCCCATATATCAAAAACTTATTCCGTTATGCAAATGTATTGCTTGAACAAATTTCATATTTGGCATTGACACGAGTTGCCCATTTTGTCATTTTTAAAAAAACGCTGTAGTGTGTACACAAACGACTGTTATTCTCAAACAAAATCATTTCAAATTTCGTAATAATGAAATTTCCTCCCTTTTCACTGAAATGAGAAAATTTTCGATAACTTATAAAAGTATGTTTTCATCATATTTATTTGTTTTTATCACCGACTTTTTTTACAAATGACTTTGTATCATTATTATTGGTCATATCTATGTCACTTTGTCAAAATCAAAATCTTTAATTCTTATAGTTTGCCTATGTTACTTGGTCTTTAAATTCAAGGTCATGGTCACCATTCAATGTGCACATCAAGTGTTTTAAAGCAATACATATGCCGGTATTGGAGATATATAACTTCCAAAGAATTTTAACTAAAAGTTTTAACCAAGTGTTGACGGCGCCGTCGTTGCCATCGCCGGTAAAATGATCTTTACTTCTCGCTCTCGCATTTTTCTTTGAAAACTTGTCTTTAATTTGATACCCTTAATGTCAGCTTCATTTCTGTGTTATTTTAGCTGCTCAAATTAGACGGATTATATTTATAACTAATCTTCTTATGTTTTGGGAAAAAAAATCATTTATCTCCGAAGTAAGCTTTCCGTTTACGTTTATGGTTTAAGTTAGAAAGGTCTCTTAAGAATAACTTTTGTTTTCTATCCAGTATCAATATTTTGGCAATAAGCCAGAAATTTGGTGACCCCGAAGACATAATTTAAACAAATTTAAGCGGGATAGATACTTGTGTAAATTTTCGGTCCGTCCTTCCTTCTGTCTGTCTGTCTCTTATTCTTGTGACCGCAACTTGCCATTATAAGAAGAAGAAAAAGAAGAAGAAGAAGAACTTTATTTCAAGAAGGTAACATATTAAGACAAAGCATTTATAAAAAAAAATACAAGTCTATAAAACTACAAAATGTAATGATAAATGCATATAGTGAAAGATAAAACAGTACATGCATCATTATATAACTTCAACCAGACTGACATATTTATTGTACTTGTAAACTAAGGTTACAAAATACAGTGGAGTTTCATTCTTTCATTAAAAGAAATTATTTGTATCTTAAATGTAATTAAAGAATGTGAAGCGCGTATGTCAACCGGAGTCATGTTCCAACCTACCATTCCTGAATATCCAAAAGTACTTTTAAGAATATTTGTTCTAGTTTTTAAATGAGCTATATCCTGCCTAGAAGCAGATCAGAGAAGGTTAGTAGATTGGTTATGTAATCCGGAGTTAAATTGTTAAGTGATTTATAAATCATAACTCGTGTGTGATAGTCACATCTGCGTTGAAAGGTATGCCACTGGAGTTCCTTTAACATTGGTTTAGACGATGTTTCTATAGGTTTCGAGAGAATTATTCGTGCGACCCTCTTTTGGATTTTAAGTATTCTATTAATAAAGAATTTATTTGTTTGGCACCATGTTATACAACCATAATCAAAAGTAGACATAATATAAGAGTTATAGAAAAGTGTCTTCATTTCATAGGTTAGGTAGTAAGAAATCCTTTTCAACAGATTCATTTATGACACAATTATTGCATGTTTTAGATATATGAATTTTCCACGATAATGATTCATCAAAGTAGATGCCTAGTAATTTTAGTACATTTTACATTTTGAATAGCTGTGTTATTTATTTTAAGCAACAACTCTGCACAGTTTGCTATTTTTTTTGTTTTAACCAAGTATCATATACGTAGACTTTATGGGATTAATAACCATATTATTTAGTCTGATTACACGATACTGATTTCCCAAATGCATACAGTGTTGTATATCTTTATTGGTTTGTTCAGTATACAAGGGAATGCCACTACAATATAACAAAAAGAGTAGCGTACCTAAGATCGAACATTGAGGTACCCCAGAAATAACAGGAAGAGCATTTGAAATTGATTCGCCGATCTTAACTACTTGGTCTGTTTAATTGATGTTTCTGAAAAATGATACAGTTTTAATTTTAACTAAAGGATTTCGTGATCGACCAAATCAAAGGCTTTATTGACATTCACACTAGCTTTTGTTTAGTGCTGTGTGGCGGTCGCAAAAAGTCGTCCGACTACAAATCAGTAGTGTTATTATTTACTTGTCCTTTGGGATCATCAAGCCCACTCTGAGTTGCCTTAATGTAGAATATCAGAGATGTTGCATCTTATAATTACCTCTCATGAACTGACACAATAAAACCTAGTCTGCTACTTTTCTCCCTTGTTTGTGTTTGTTGCTTCCAAGGGATCACCTTTTAAGTATTTATTCATTTACATCTGCCTGAGTATCGGATGAAAGTCTCAACGTGAACTCTCTTTCATAGCAATTCAAGAACAAATCTGCGGCAAGAGATGCACAGTTCGTACCCATAGGGATACCAACAATTTGATAGTGTGAGTGTCAATAAATACTGAAGAGGTGATCCCTCGGAAGAAACAAACACAAACAAGAAGGAAAAGTAGCAGACTCTGTTATATTGAGTCTGTTCATAAGAGGTAATTATAAGATGCCTTTAATGACACCTCTCGGTAAGCTAACATTTCTGATACTGCCGCTTCTTTTCTTGATTTACATCTCTCTATTGAACATGGCGAAATAATTAGTAAAATCTATGACTACGAGAAGTTCAACTTATAACGTAACGCTTTTGTTTAAGATGTTACTTTTCAGCAGAATTGGTTATCATAAAATACGTGATATACTGTTGTGAAACTGTTATTTAGAACATATGCATTTAGAAATAATCTACAAGTTCACGCGGTTCGCTTTAAATTACATTTTGAATTAGGTACCCAATAGTTTCCAATTTTAAACCTATATGTTTCTATTGCCGTTTTACCTTAAACCAAATAATGTCACTAAATGCATATCGTAATTGTTTAAAATGTGTTTGAAATTTAAATATGATCGAATGTTTTATTTTAAGTCAAAAATATAAATGTTGAATTAAAAGTTTGAATTTTATCGAAAATTTAAGAAATTGACAAATTATAGGACGGTTTGCTAGTACACTCAAGAGATATGAAAACGCAACACGGGAATTTCCGCTATATATTGTATATACTTCACACTTAATTGCACATAATATTCCAAAGAAATCCCAAGATGTTTTGTAAAAAAAAGTTGCAGTTAATTAGAGAAAGGACACAACTGTGATGTTGTAGACGTTTTAATCACACTACACCTTGTAACAAGAAATTCATAAATGTTGAAGTTGCTCTTTGAAAAACTGAGCCAGTTCGGCACTGTATTTAACGTAAATAATTTGCAAATGTTTGCATCCTATATTTGCTCACATGCTTGAGCCAAACGCGTACTCTGTCATTATTGAAACTTTGAAGGAATACTATATGCTGTATTATTTGTTGTTTTAGTATTTTTACCAAAAGGAAAGGTCTTAAGTAGCCATGTACCATTTTATTAAAAGCAGAATATTGTACATACAATATATAGCGGAAATTCCCGTGTTGCGTTTTCATATCTCTTGAGTGTATGTTACCGATGATTTTATAAATTTACCAAAATAAGCATTTTATTCATATTTTATGAGACAAAAAATGAATAGTTATTGTTGTTGTATTATCATATACCAATTAATGATATATTTTGGTCAACGTTTATATTGTTTTCATCATTATTTGCAAATGTGTGTGTTTGCCACTAAATCTTAGGTTATATATTTTTTCATTTCCTTTCTTATAAAAATTAACGAAACCTATTTTTTTTTTATAGAGGATGACATCACAATAATGCCTGCAGTTGATGTTTCGAACTAGAATTTTTTATATATTTAATAATTTTCAAAGTTTTAGTTCAGGTTAATTTTCGTTGAAATCGTGAAAACCGACAAATAGCAACATGTCAGACTACTATTACCTTAAACGACAAATTACAAGCATTTGTTTTTAAATTTGTTTTGCCGTTACTTTTTATAATTGAAAATGTTTGCTTCAAAATGTCATTCTTTACCATTTTACAAAAATACAGATGCAGCAAAATTACGATTCCCATTATAGTTCATGTCATAATGTTTTATGTCGAAATGACATTAAAATGAATATATTCGGCGAGAATGTCAAGATGTTTGAATCAGGTACAAAATGAAAGTGTTACGTTATAAGTTGAACACCTCTCGTAGAGAGATGATTTGTTAAGTATTTCCATTTAGATGACGATGTTCCCCGAGCTACTTCGTATGGGGTCTTTGTTTCTCAACTTATTCGATTCTCTAGAGCTTGAAGTCGCGTTGAGGACTTTAATATTCGTAATATTTGTATAACTAAAAAGCTACACCAGCAGGGCTACCGTTACCATAAAATTCGAAAAACCTTCGCAAAATGTGATTATAGTAACCCTGAATTACTTTTAAAATATAAAGGTAATTTAAGAACTCTTCTGCGACAAGGACTATCACAGCCTTACTTCTATGGTGATGTGATTTACAAACTTCGTAAGATCCTTGGTCATAATCACTTTCATACAATCTTTATTAAACTTGTTAAAACGTTTACCAAAAGAGGTTATGACCCTATCATTTTGCAACGCACTGCGTGTTTAGTGGTTAACCCATTTACAGTTAGCCACTGTGCTTTCCTCTTTCATTGTGCGATGACCGGACAGATTGTGGACCCTATGATGACGTCTACCTAAATCCTTATAGGACGGTAGTGTTTGATGTTTGTCTTTAATCTTGTCTTGTCGTACCCTTAACGGTATGTCATCATGTTGCTCTGTCTTCTGTCAAGTCACTGCGTACTTACTTTGTGGCTTTCTAGGCTTTTGTTTTTTTATATTATATACATGATCATTTATGTGTTTTACTTATATTGCCTATTAATGCTGCCTTTTTTTGTTAGAGATTATAACCTGGCGGGGATATCTTTATACTATTGTCCTGTTTATTGGGATGACAAAATGGTAAGACTGAGGTTTGGTGCACCCTAGAACATGGTTTAAACCTCCAGCGGCCTTTTGTGCCACTGACCGTTCCAGTGCGGTAGCCCTGTTCTCAACCATGTCCGTGTTTGTGATGTCTTAACTTGCCTATTATTCATCTTTATGTATAGTTGTTCTTTGTTTGTTTGTGGTTGAATATAGACCTTGAATTCCACTGTTCCTTTTCGATTTTTATATCTACTTTTTCACTGTATAGTTAATTTGCTCTTTGTTTATGGTATAGTGCGGATCTATGGTGATATTACCTTTGGGTGCTGTGATTTCTATAGGATCATTCTTATCACACCGTAAGTTATGTGAAAAATAGATTGATCGAATGATGGTTTAATCCGTGCTTTTATCACTTTTCTATTCTGTGGGTAAAGGCAAGATCACCGTGCTTAGTGCTTAGAAGTACGTCTAACATGTTTTTATAGTTTGTACATGCATGTATCATTGTTAAATCCGTGCGTTTGCCGTTTTTGGACGGTGAAAAAGAGCACCAGATTACAGCGCGATAAAAGTAGTACCATTTGCAAGGCTGTAAATGGGGAAAAGATCCGTATATTGACAACATATTGATATATATGTAAGCGTTGGTAAACATTAAGCGATTTTAGCTAAAGTTTAAGTAATTCGCTGTTTTTGAATGGATTTGATCCTGTACAAATTAATGCGCATATGTCTTAGAACGTAAACAAGCGTCTACATGAGGTTGGGAGTAAAAGCATTTTACTCCCAGCCTCATGCAGAAGCTTGATGTACGTTCCGAAATATGGAGCTAGACCGGGTACCATGTGGTCAACTGGTGGAACACAGAAGTAGTCCCATGTAAACTATTGAGTAAGTTACTGTGAAGCACAGGAGTGGTGAAAGACATGGGGCTGGTATGTATTGAATGTATTGAATACACATAACTGATATACTACACGTATATGTTATTAGTATACACATAACTGATATACTACATGTATATACTATTGGTATATACATAACTGATATACTACATGTATATGTTATTGGTATATACATAACTGATATACTACATGTATATACTATTGGTATATACATAACTGATATACTGCATGTATATGTGATTGGTATATACATAACTGATATACTACATGTATATGTTATTGGTATATCATTTTTCATGACGTCACGTCTGGAATAACAAGTTTGAAATGTTAACGCTCCGTAAAAATACTTTGAATTTTTATTTTAAAATGGTTATTTAACGTCTAACGTTATGGATATTATCGGAACGATGTAGTAAAATGCTGTTTTAATGCGGAAATATTTTTTTTTATGATGGATCACCAAGAGATTCGCGAATTAGAAAATCTTTCTTTGCGGAAAATGACGACGGATTCCGCCAATAGCGTTAATTCAGAGAATCTTTCTGAAAAAAAAGGATTATATATTAAACAGAAACAATGCAATGAAGAAAAAACTTGCATCTACCGAAAACAAAGATCTCATAGTGACTGAGACGGGCGGCGGAACAAAACTTCAGATGAACACCGGAACGTATGAACTCTTCAAATACGCAACGGAGAAACTGTTCACATCATCTGAATTGAAGTATCGCTCAAAACAAATCCCGGTAACGGATAGACAAGGTATGTTAATTGAAACGCAGTACAAAATATCCTCTGAAAAGACATCTCTGTACACTCTTAACATGTATCATACAAAATGTTCATGCTTGGTAAATGGAAAGGGTATGAACCACTTCATGAACACTGACCTACATGAGATATTGAACATCATTGAAAAGAAAATGGAAAATGAAAACTGTTCTTTAGATGATTTTAACAAGAACATGAAGGAATTGATCATGTCTTACTATAAATCACAGGAACTGGTCACTTTTAATTTTTGCCTTCTATTATTATAATTGTCTATAAAGGACTTAAATGGGAAATTTTGGAAAATGCTGGTGTTCTTTTTCAGAGGTCAAGCAGACGTTCGAAACAATCTCAGTTACATGCACACTATATACTAACATGTGCAGAAATAAATTTCCTATCCAACAATACCTTTCTTCCTACGATCCCTTGTAAATTCGCTGAGATATCCGTGTTCAAAGTCACCAAAGTGCAATTTCAAGCTGCACGTCGTTTGTCTATGTCCCCTATGTAAACAAATGAAATTTACCGAAAATCAGGTGTCCGTTAATTCCGTTAATTTCGGCGCAGTATTCCAGCTTCAAATCACAACCAATTCACTAAAGTAAAGCACCGATACGTAAATAAGTCCATATTTTATCAGTTTGCATAGTCCGTATCACGAGAAAGTCACATAACAACGAGTATTTCGCCACTTGTTATCGGCACTAGCAGACTTTACAAATGAAACCGCCATTTTCAAATGAATTACGGGGTCGAATGACGTCATACTGCGAACCTAACAGCTATGGTAAAAAAAAAAACTTTTTAAAATTACACTTCTCAAAACTGCTAACTACACCGCTCACGTTTTGGGTTATATATATCGATGGGTTGAATGTTTTTCAATAAAATAAAAAGGAAATACCAATTCAATCATTTTTACATCATTTCATTTTATTTTTTTCATGGGCAATGCTAGAACTAAACCACAATAAGCAATTACAAACGACCCATGTAAACACTAAAGTCACACTTTTATGAACAAGAAATGAAAAGTGTGACTTTAGTGTTTACATGGGTCGTTTGTAATTGCTTATTGTGGTTTAGTTCTAGCATTGCCCATGAAAAAAATAAAATGAAATGATGTAAAAATGATTGAATTGGTATTTCCTTTTTATTTTATTGAAAAACATTCAACCCATCGATATATATAACCCAAAACGTAGCGGTGTAGTTAGCAGTTTTGAGAAGTGTATTCTTGAATATATTATTAAATACGCTTGTGCTTATCCATAACACTATTATTGATTATAATAGTGTTATGGATCAGCACAAACGTATTTTCTAATATATTCAAGAATAATATTAAAAAGTAAAAATACTTACCATAGCTGTTAGATTCGCAGTATGACGTCATTCGGCCCCGTAATTCATTTGAAAATGGCGGTTTCATTTGTAAAGTCTGCTAGTGCCGATAACAAGTGGCGAAATACTCGTTGTTATGTGACTTTCTCGTGATACGGACTATGCAAACTGATAAAATATGGATTTATTTACGTATCGGTGATTTACTTTAGTGAATTGGTTGTGATTTGAAGCTGGAATACTGCGCCGAAATTAACGGAATTAACGGACACCTGATTTTCGGTAAATTTCATTTGTTTACATAGGGGACATAGACAAACGACGTGCAGCTTGAAATTGCACTTTGGTGACTTTGAACACGGATATCTCAGCTAATTTACAAGGGATCGTAGGAAGAAAGGTATTGTTGGATAGGAAATTTATTTCTGCACATGTTAGTATATATTGTGCATGTAACTGAGATTGTTTCGAACGTCTGCTTGACCTCTGAAAAAGAACACCAGCATTTTCCAAAATTTCCCATTAAAGTCCTTTATAGACAATTATAATAATAGAAGGCAAAAATTAAAAGTGACCAGTTCCTGTGCTATAAATCAGATAGCAATGAACAAAATGTACGCAAAACAGACAGTGAGGACGACTCCTCCGTGCGTAGCATCGAAGGAGAGACTGATGTTAAATCTCTGGACAATGATTACTCTAATTGCGAAGTAAATGACACTGAACGTGATCAAGCTCAGCTTACAAATGAAAGAATCTTTGCTTTACTCTCAGATAAATGTACAGATAAATTGAATTCACAAGGAACACTTCAACAACTTGATGAAACATACGACACCGCAACGGACAACCATTTGGATGATAGCATCACTGAACTAAAATCAGTAGTACAAAACAAGCAAAAACCTGGAACGAAGAAAACATCGAAAAACATACGCCAAAAAGACAAGCTTAATAAGGAACAGGAAAACAAACATGAAATCACAGAATTATATTGTTTCAATGACTGCACCGAAAAGAGTGGTAACATGACTAGATGCAATTGGTGCATGAAATGGTATCATGACAAATGTGTCGGAATTAATCATACAGATAATATCGGATGGTGGAGCTGCGAAGGATGCAGAAATATGCCAGTCATGATACAACAAATGCTACAGTCATGTTCAAATGTAAATCATTCTATTGAAAACATATCTAAACAAGTTTCAGATCTTTCGGCTAACGTAGATTCCAAATTCGCACAGTAAGAAGATAGAATAACAGCCTTAAATAAGCACCAGAAATGTCTTAGCCAGGAAAACACAGCTTCAATGTGCGAAATCAAACAAGATATTTCAAATCTTAAAATTGATGTGGACAAGAAAAGCAATATCATCATAACCAAATCACAAGGAATATTTGACAAGCTGAAAACCTCGCAAGACCTGATTAAATATATTCAAGCTACCAAAGGGTGCCAGACAGAAGAACACACCCATTCAGTTACGTCGACCCAGAAAACTGCAGTAACGCAACCCCCTTCATTAACGCTGACCCCTTCAGTTACGCTGATCCCGCAAACCCCTTCAGTAACACCGATCCTGCGAACCCCTTCAGTAATGCCGATGTCGCAAACCACTGCAGTAACGCCGATCCCAACAACTGCAATAAAGCAAGCCGTTCAGCAACGCAAACCCCTTCAGTAACGCCGATCCCGCATCCACCCTTGGAAATCAACGCTCATGTTCAAGTAAGTCAAAACATGACCTCTCCACGATACGCCGATAACTACAAAAAAAGACATGTACTCCATAACAATACCCTCATCATTGGTGATTCTCTTTTAAAAGGAGTAAAAACAAAGGGTTTATATAAAACAGATGTCAAAACTATGAGAGGCGCCAAGATCCGTGATGTAACTGATATCTTTCCCACACTTGGTATAGGAAAATATAAAACAATAATTCTGCTTGTGGGAGGCAACAACGCCAGTAATGGTCAGACCATTGCACAGATTGAGGAAGAGCTTGAAAGCCTCCTACTCCAAATAAGGGTATATGGACATTCTGAATGCAGTATAATTATCTCGGGATTGCCACCACGACGAGACACATATGTAGAATATGTCAACAACTTGCTGGTCGATATTTGTGATAACTATAATATTCATTATATTCCACAGTATAAAACATTCTTCAAATATCCGTCTTCTTCCGTGATCAACAAACGGTTTTATCGCATGGACGATATTCACCTCAGTGCACAAGGGACAAGTCTCCTCCTGCAAAATATCAATGCAATTAAGCCCATTTTTAAACTAGAAATGGATGACTGTCATAATTGTGGCCAACGAAACCACAATACGGACCACTGTACACATGGCAAACCAATAAGATGTCATGGATGTCATGGATATGGACATAAGCAAAGGAAGTGTCCACATGCTACAAGTTAGGAAAGCGGCAAAGAAGAAGTCGCCATTCACCATGTAAATACTCATGGACAAACACTTTATTCTTATAATGTATATAATGCATTAACTAGTATTGTTCGGAATGTCATTCTTATCTATGTACAAAGTGTATGCCAACTGATATTCCTTTTGAGGACACTACTACTTCATATCTTAGTGATGCGGCTAGTAATACTGCTAGTAATACAAATTGTAAGTCATCTGATATTATTCTTGAGACCACTACTACTTCATATCTCAATAATGCAGCTAGTAATACTGTTTATATTTCCACTAGCAAAGCAAATGTTTTAAGTAACTTTGAAACCAAATCGAAGCACAATGATGAATGTGTGAGTTTGGGTTTAACAAAAAAGGGACTCAAAATTGCAAATATTAATATAGGGCAACTTCTTGTTGATAAACCTAAATTTGAAGACCTTAAGTTATTAATAACTCAAAAGGAAAATGTAAATGTGTTTGGTATATGTGAAACATGGCTTCAAAATGAAGAAGACAGTAAATTAAACTTAGATGGTTTTAAATTTGAAAGAAGGGATAGAAGTCAAGGGCATAAAGAAAAGGGTGGTGGGATTTTAGTGTATATAAAAGAAAATGTACATTATAAACGTAGACAAGATATCGAACTTGGGAAGATAGAAAGCATTTGGTTGGAAATAATACTGCCGAAGTCTAAACCAATTATTATTTGCTCTGTATACAGACCTCCTAGCTCACTTATACAATGGGTTGATGATTTTGAGCAGGAAATCCAAAACGCTTTAGGTCATGATGAAAACGAAATCATCATTATGGGTGATACAAATTATAACTTCCTAAAAAATCACCTAAAAGATGGTTAGATTGTCTTGATACATACAATTTTACTCAGTTAATACAATCTCCAACAAGGGTTAATACAAACTCTTCTACCCTTATAGACCATATTTACTCAAATAAACCACATAATATATGTGAAACAAATGTTCCAGTATATAGTGCAAGTGACCACTACCCAGTCTGCGCAACAAGACATGCACCCTTCATTAAATCAGATAATACACATACAGAAATAACTTACAGAGATTTTAAGAAATTTGATACAATGCATTTCAATAATAATTTAAATAAAACGTTTGATCTTATCAATATAGAAAGTACGACAGATGTAAACTCTGCCATAAGCTCGTGGAATGATTCTATTCTTAATGTACTAGATAAACATGCACCTATAAAAACTAAACGAATAAAAAGCAACACACTTCCAAGTTGGTTGACTCCTGAAATAAAAGAATCAAGGAATAAAAGAGATTTCTATCATAAGACAAAAGATTTTGTCCAGTATAAACATTGGAGAAATAAAACAAATATTCTCATTGATCAAGCTAAAAAGGATTACTACACCAAAGCCATAGAAGATAACAAAAACTCTGGGACCATGTGGAGGTATATAAATGAACTTAAATCAGGGAAAACTAAGTCAAAACACCCAAACAAAGTAAAAATTGGTAATAGGTATGTCACATCTAAGAAAGATATTGCTGATGAGTTTAATGATTTTTTCACAAATCTTTCAAATAATATTTCTGATTCTAATGAAAGTCTTAATCTAGAAAAACTAAGGGATTTTGTTCGACAAAAAATGCCAAATAACAAGGAATTTTCTATTAGAAACATAACCATGGATGAAGTTCTAAAATACATAAATCAGCTTGATTCTACAAAGTCAACTGGTCTAGATGGCATAGGCCCTCACATTTTAAAAACGGCGGCGCCAGTTCTTGCAAAATCGATATGTCACATTATAAACATTAGTATTATGACATGTGTATTCCCAGAAAAATTAAAAAATGCAAGAGTAGTTCCTATATATAAATCAGGTGATGCTAATGATCCCGGTAATTACAGACCAATTTCTATTTTACCCACATTATCAAAAATACTAGAAAGACATATAGCCAATCAGTGTATTGAGTATCTGGAAATGTATGGTCTAATTTATAGGGGACAGTCAGGCTTTAGAAAATCTCATTCCTGCCATACAGCATTAACAAAGTTAACAGATATGTTACTGCAAGAATTGAATAATGGACATGTCACTGAACTTGTTTTTATTGATTTCAAAAAGGCATTTGATCTAGTTAACCATGAACTTTTGTTGGCAAAACTTAAAAGTTATAATTTGGATAAATGCACTTTAAAATGGTTCAACTCGTACCTTACAAATCGATACCAGAATATACAAATTTCGACAGAGCTTTCAAAGCCTAATCTTATAAAAACAGGGGTACCACAAGGGTCAATACTTGGACCACTTCTATTTATTATGTTTGTCAATGATCTACCACTTTATGTAGAAAATGCAAACACAGACATATTTGCTGATGATGTAACATTGTCTACGTCTGGTCCTAATCTTGAAATTATACAAGAAAATAGCCAGCTTAGTCACAAACAAACAGAGCAATGGGCTAAGCAAAATAAAATGTTAATAAATGAAATGAAAACAAAATATATAATTATAGGTACATCTCAAAAGTTGTCTAAACTTAATAATGAAGTAAAACAATTATATGTTAACAGTACAGCAATAGAAAATGTACAGAGTCAAAAATTATTAGGGGTATATATTGATAAAAACCTGTCATGGGACGTCCATGTTGATAATCTTTGTACTTCTTTAACAAACAAAACTAATCTTTTGTGCAAAATCAAGAAATTTCTCACACATGAAACAAGAATTATGTATTACTATGCATATATACAACCAATTTTGGATTATGGTGACACTATTTGGGGAAATTACTCTAGCAACAATATTAATAGAATCCAAAAAATCCAAAAGAGAGCTGCTCGGATCATCCTTAATAAGCCATATGATGCATCTTCAAAACCCTTATTTAAAGAGCTTAAATGGTTAAATGTCCATGATCGAATACAATTTCATAAAGCAGTGCAGGTTTACAAATGCGTCAATAATCTTGCTCCAGACTATCTTACATCTTTGTTTCAAAAGGTTCATTCCTCTTATAAATTAAGGACTTGTTCAAATGGTGATCTAATCGTCCCGAAACATAGGCTAAGTATATACAAACAAAGTATTCGTTATTCTGGTGCTGTCATATGGAACTCGATCGCACCTCCAATGCGACAAGCCAAACATATCAAAGAATTTAAAAAGAAATATTATTCCTATCTTTTAGGTAATACTAGTTAATTTTAATTTGCTTGCATTTGGTTAAGTACTTTAAAATAACTTTAAAAGATTTATATATAGGGACTTTTGATTTTACAACAGTAAACTCTTCAGAATTGTATAATATTGTATGTATATAACCATGTGTGTGTGTTACATGTTTCTTCATTTGATGGCCTCAAGGGAGAACAATTTGTAAATTGATTGAGTTACCATCATTAAATAAAGCATTTATTATTATTATTATTATTATTATTACACATAACTGATACACTACATGTACTTGTTATTGGTATATACATAATCGATATTATACATGTATATGTTATTGGTATACACATAACTGATATACTACATGTATATGTTATTGGTATATACATAACTGATATACTGCATGTATATGTTATTGGTAAATACATAACTGATACCACATGTATATGTTATTGGTATTTACATAACTGATATGCTACATGTATATGTTATTGGTATATACATAACTCTTATGCTACATGTATATGTTATTGGTATACACATAACTGATACACTACATGTATAAACTATTGATATACACTATATACTATTCTATACACATAACTGATATACAACATGTATATGTTACTGGTATACACATAACTGATATACTACATGTATATGTTATTGGTATATACATAACTGATATACTACATGTATATGTTATTGGTGTACACATAACTGATATACTACATGTATATGTTATTGGTATATACATAACTGATATAATGCATGTATATGTTATTGGTATACACATAACTGATATACTACATGTATATGTTATTGGTATATACATAACTGATATAGTACATGTATATACTATTATAAACACATAACTGATACACTACATGTATATACTATTGGTATATACATAACTGATATACAACATGTATATGTATATACATAACTGATATACAACATGTATATACTATTTGTATACACATAACTGATATACTACATGTATAAACTATTGGTATACACATAACTGATATAGTACATGTATATACTATTGTAAACACATAACTGATACACTACATGTATATACTATTGGTATATACATAACTGATATACTGCATGTATATGTTATTGGTAAATACATAACTGATACAACATGTATATGTATATAGATAACTGATATACTACATGTATATACTATTTTTATACACATAACTGATATAATACATGTATATACTATTTTTATACACATAACTGATATAATACATGTATATACTATTGGTATATACATAACTGATATACAACATGTATACGTATATAGATAACTGATATACTACATGTATATACTATTTTTATACACATAACTGATATACTACATGTATATACTACTGGTATACACATAACTGATATACTGCATGTATATGTTATTGGTATACACATAACTGATATACTACATGTATATGTTATTGGTATATACATAACTGATATAGTACATGTATATACTATTGTAAACACATAACTGATACACTACATGTATATACTATTGGTATATACATAACTGATATACAACATGTATATGTATATAGATAACTGATATACTACATGTATATACTATTTTTATACACTTAACTGATATACTACATGTATATACTATTGGTATACACATAACTGATATACTACATGCATATACTATTGTATACACATAATTGATATACTACATGTATATATTATTGTATACACATAACTAATATACTACATGTATATGTTATTGATATACACATTTATATACATGTTATTCGTATAGACATAACTGGTATTCTACGTGTATATACTATTGGTATACAGATAACTCATTTCACATTAAAAAAAAGTTTGAGTAAATTGTATCAAACTTTTCGGATATAAAAGGCACAATTTCTGCTATGTAAGTATTCTTTTTGATACTATGTTCACATAAATAGTGTTGAATAACTGCCATCTATATAGCTGACATGCTCATGACGTAAATAATTATATGCATTGTGTTGAAAATTTCACTTGACCATATCCCATCCATTTTGGATTTAATGATAACGGACCAACAGTTTTTAATCAAAATGTAAACACAAATATATTCGCCGGCTCCCTATTGGCGAATAATAAGCTATGATCGGTGTCTTATCTCCAACAAGTGTTGTAAAACTGTGTGTATGTGTATGTGTGTGTATAGTTACCCATATAAACACGAATTTTCAAATATCCATGTTAACAAGACATAATTGCAGCTCCTACTTAAAATCATCCTCGTATTATCCAGTTGGTCCTACAACGTCTGTGATGACAATGTTCCTATTTGGCGAGATTTGCCGATATTGCTGGGACAAGTCGTGTTGATTGTGACCTGCCTATTAAAGAGAGCAACTCCATGACAGTACTATAGTGTAGACCGTCATCAATTGCTCCCTTCAGCATTCGGTCATCATCGCAGATCCTTAACCCCGTCATCCATGCTCCCTTTAGCATTCGGTCATCATCGGTCATCATCGCAGATTCTTAACTCCGTCATCCATGCTCCCTTCAGCATTTGGTCATCATCGGTCATCATCGCAGATTCTTAACCCGTCATCCATGCTCCCTTCAGCATTTGGTCATCATCCATTATCGCAGATTAACCCCGACATCCATGCTCCCTTCAGCATTCGGTCATCATCGGTCATCATCGCAGATTATTACCCCCGTCATCATTGCTCCCTTCAGCATTTGGTCATCATCGGTCATTATCGCAGATTATTAAACCCGTCATCCATTCATCATCGGCCGGCATCGCAGATTATTAACCCCTTCATCAATGCTCCCTTCAGCATTCGGTCATCATCGGTCATCATCGCAGATTATTACCCCCGTCATCATTGCTCCCTTCAGCATTTGGTCATCATCGGTCATTATCGCAGATTATTAAACCCGTCATCCAGTCATCATCGGCCGTCATCGCAGATTATTAAACCCGTCATCAATGCTCCCTTCAGCATTCGGTCATCATCGGTCATCATCGCAGATTATTAACCCCGCCATCAATGCTCCCTTCAGCATTTGGTCATCATCGGTCATTATCGCAGATTATTAAACCCGTCATCCATTCATCATCGGCCGGCATCGCAGATTATTAACCCCGTCATCAATGCTCCCTTCAGCATTCGGTCATCATCGGTCATCATCGCAGATTATTAACCCCGTCATCATTGCTCCCTTCAGCATTTTGTCATCATCGGTCATTATCGCAGATTATTAAACCCGTCATCCAGTCATCATCGGCCGTCATCGCAGATTATTAACCCCGTCATCAATGCTCCCTTCAGCATTCGGTCATCATCGGTCATCATCGCAGATTATTAACCCCGCCATCAATGCTCCCTTCAGCATTCGGTCATCATCGGTCATCATCGCAGATTATTAACCCCGCCATCAATGCTCCCTTCAGCATTCGGTCATCATCGGTCATCATCGCAGATTATTAACCCCGCCATCAATGCTCCCTTCAGCATTCGGTCATCATCGGTCATCATCGCAGATTATTAACCCCGCCAACAATGCTCCCTTCAGCATTCGGTCATCATCGGTCATCATCGCAGATTATTAACCCCGCCATCAATGCTCCCTTCAGCATTCGGTCATCATCGGTCATCATCGCAGATTATTAACCCCGCCATCAATGCTCCCTTCAGCATTCGGTCATCATCAGTCATCATCGCAGATACATGGCGTTTCCTTCCTATCCTTCGGTATCTCAAACTAACCATTAGTTCATTTATATATTAAGTGTATATCTATTCATAATTAAAGCAGTAATACACAGTACATTTCTGATAAAAACCTAGATAATTTGGGAGGGTCGCTACATACCCTTAAAGGGATAGGAAGCGATCTGGAAGTGATAGGCGCCAATCCAAATACAAATGAAAACCCTCTTAACGTGCTTCAGTTTCATACGAAATGTGCACATCCGTACATTTAGTAAATTAAGCCGCACATTCCCTTCGATTTAAATATTGTTTCTACTGGTTTCTTCTGGAAAACTCGACGAATCAATTTTTTTTTGTTTCTAATTCATAAATAGTTATTATATGCTGCTTATATTGCTCGCAGTTTCATATACAGTTTAAAAAGAAGTGTTCTTTGATCACAAACACGAATTGATAAGAGCCTTAAAGCATCGTATTATTAGTATGTATGCAACTATTTCAGTAACACAAATACAACTCGTAATGATCATGGACCTAGTTGAGTGCATATACACATTGAATATGAAACACATTGTGTCGTTTTCTTCGCATTTGGAGCAACACCCATAATTCTTCCATTTAACTTCCGGGGGCGTAGCTTGGCCTTTTTGACGGCATAGGCCCGCAGTTAAAGTTATTATGTTAGTGGGGTCCGGAGACATGCCCCACCCCCCGATTTTTTTTAATGTTAGAATGCATTAGGTGCGTGCTGACGTATATTTTAGACTTTAAAAAGGGCAAAGATAACTAAACATATATATGAAAATTATATTTTCTGGTTACTACGCTGCCTATACAGCGCCCCTCCACTCCTCCCCACCCATCCCGATTTTTATTGCATTTTTTGAATTTTGAATTTTTCTATTTCTGAAAATTAGGCGTAGGCCCGGGCCTACAGGGCCTATGCAGAGCTACGCCAATGACTTCCCTTTAAAGGGACACACGTCAATCTTGGTTTCGTTAAAACTCGCTGCGTCCTTTTAGTTTTTCTACATAACTTGCATTTTTTCAATCATTAATTATAAGAATAGTATAAATGAGATTATTTTTGCACATAACGAACTGTTGGTAATATTGCACCAATAATATATTTAAACCCATGTCAGAATAAGAAAAAAATGAAAACTCGAAATTGTATTTAATAATATGCAAGCATTTTTAAATTCAAAATGATACTGGATTAATATGCCGCAGATTTTAATTCTCGATTGCCACGTGTCCCTTCAAAGTATCGCTGTTTCAATACATGTGACAAATTACCATGTGATCGCAGACTACTTACTAAGATGCTGACAGAGGTCAAAGACCCTGGTAGAGTTTGTATTAGCCTAAGTAAAATAAAATTAAAACAAATAATGTTAAAAGAAGAAAATAGGAGACAATATCTAACAAATGATACAGAATAAAGCTTAACGACTGATCCCAGATTACCGCATACAGTTTATTGTTTAAGTAATCTTTATAGAAAGCATCTACAATGTCAAAGAACTCTAGGCTCAGCATCAATTTCTAACATAATACGATTATATTTAAAGCAAATATATGCAAATGAAAAGTAGGTGCATTAGATTCTAGGTGCATTAGATTCTAGGTGCATTAGATTCTAGGTGCATTATATTCTATGTGCATTAGATTCTAGGTGCATTAGATTCTAGGTGCATTAGATTCTAGATGCATTAGATTCTAGGTGCATTAGATTCTATGTGCATTAGATTCTAGGTGCATTAGGTTCTATGTTCATTAGGTTATATGTGCATTAGATTTTAGGTGCATTAGATTTTAGGTACATTAGGTTATAGGTGCATTAGGTTCTGTGTGCATTAGATTCTAGGTGCATTAGATTCTAGGTGCATTAGATTCTAGGTGCATTAGATTCTAGGTGCATTAGATTCTAGATGCATTAGATTCTAGGTGCATTAGATTCTACGTGCATTAGATTCTACGTGCATTAGGTTATATATGCATTAAATAAAATGTGCATTAGATTCTATGTGCATTAGATTCTATGTGCATTAGATTCTAGGTGCATTAGGTTCTATGTGCATTAGGTTATATGTGCATTAGATTTTAGGTGCATTAGATTTTAGGTACATTAGGTTATAGGTGCATTAGGTTATGTGTGCATTAGATTCTAGGTGCATTAGATTATAGGTGCATTCCTGTCGGCGCCATATAACCAGTTTGTGTTGGTGCGCCGTAAAACCCGATTCATCTAAAACTCATATTACAACATACGTGCACAACACTAATCTGTTTCAGTTACCTGTGAAGATTTGGTGTGTGTCTTTCCCCTGATGGGATATTTATGGTGCTCTACGGTGCTCTGAAGATATTTATTGTACTACAGAACAAACATTCACGGGTTTGTAAACCTACAACGGATGACATTAACATAAGAAAGTCACTCTAAAATGTGCTGTATTTTGAATAACTTAAGTGTTATAGGACCGAAATGTTGTCTGTACCACTCTCCATGTTTGCGATTAACGATATTGGTTTCTGAAGGATGTGGTAATTATGATACGATTTCCTATTCTTTTTCTTTCTTTTTTTCGCGAAATAAGAATGGACGTAGAAGATTTAGATGTTCCTATAGAAATCGAAACAAAATTATTATATTGTGTTTAACAATATATCTGATAACGTTGATTGTAATTTCTTTTATAAATTCAGAATGGTATAAATGCTATAGAGACACGCACATTTCAACCTACCCAACCTACAAAGACCCCTACCTCCCCCACCCCACGCTTCCCACCCCTCCTTCACCGACCCCATCACCACCACCACTACCACACAAAGAGAAACACAACTCACTTAAACAAAGAAAACTCAATTAAACAAAGAAAAATATATAGTGTTAATTGATAAAAACTGGGCCCACCCTCTGACTTTTGATGTTTTATTTTATTCGGTTAATTTAATATTCGGTTAATTTAATAATGAGTCATTGACATCGCCCTGACTTTTGATGTTTTATTTTATTCGGTTAATTTAATAATGAGTCATTGATATCATATACTTCTATGAAAGGGTGTGTACTTTTTAAACAACATATAATTTTGAATATGAACACAATAATCTAATAAAACAAGAACGTACCTCATCATATTCCAGATTCCTGTTATAATTCCCACCATTATCTATAAAGGTGTCGTCTGCATCCTCTCAAACTCTGACTGGTGTTGCCGCCCTTACCTCAACTTTATAGCAACACTATTCATGGCAATGAATGAAATGTGGCCCAACTTAACTTATCCAGCGCATGACTGTGAATAAAAATCGCGGAAATTGTCTCAAATGTTCCGAAATTTGGCTTTCCAATTATGTCTGTGCATACCGATTTGACATGCATAATTTTCTGAAAGTTTATCAAATTCGCTAATAAGGTTGAGATAATTCAGCGAATGTTCCCGTGAAATACTACCCGAACCTAATCATGTCGGGATAGGAGCGCCAATATATCAAGTTATAGACCTGCTACAAGAGGCGTTCATTTCGGTGTACAATCAAGCATTAAAAATGTGTAATTCTTAGGTTAATAGTCCCTCCGCCAGTGTACCAAGATTACAGTAAGAAGCTGTAGTTATTAATCCAGTATCATTTTGATTTTGATCCTGCTTGTATATATTAATGTACGGTTGACCCATCATACACATTGCCCCGGGCATTTTAATGATTGTCTCGAGACTACTGGCAGTTAAAACAGTATGACATAAATGCGCACATTCAGTTTGGGTATTATCAGGGAGTATCCTGGTATTATAAAACGTTATGAAACTTAGGGAGATATTAACAGACCTTCATCCACCGGTGCTAGTGTCCACCTCGCATGAGCAGGTCATGGGTTCAATCCCCGACCGGGTCACACCAACGACTTCATAAAATGGTACTAGTAGCTCCCTGGCTTGACTGCTCGGCCCCGGTGTCAGCTTAATGTGACTGAGGAGGGTATCATGACGGGCTGAAAAGGGCGGGAATATATCAACGTCAGAATTGAAATGAGGGAGCCGACATCTGGTGTTTGTGTTCCTTCAACGTGTGTTGAATTCGCTTAACACACACTGCTTAATAATACTGCTTTGTCCGTCTGATGGTAAACCCTGGGCGGTCCAGTAGTATACCGGAGTCTATATCCACCTCCAAGCGTGTAACCCAGTCAGAGGATTATATTCTATTGTAAGAGTATGCTGCTCTCTCACTCTCTCTCTCTCTCTCTCTCTCTCTCTCTGTATACTGTTATGAAATTCAACAGCGAAAGATAACCTGTGGCTAGTCTATGTTGGAGACCATTATGGGAAAGTTTTATTAACATTCACAAGTGGGTCTGTGAAGTTTCATACACAGTTAACGCTCCGTCATAAACACACAACTGTGATCAATAACTTAAAACTTTTTCTCAATAAAATATTATTTCATGTTAGGCAATTTGCATAACAATGTTATCATTCAAAAACCATTAGACCTATGATGCCAAACTTTAAATCGAATTGTTTATACGATAAACCTTATCGAAGTTTCAAACTACATACTTATATTAAATAAATGCATTAATATTAAATTGAACACTGTTGTCTCATAACTGTTTAACTATATCATCACCCGTGTTATTTATAATGGGACTACTCCTCCAAATAACTTAGGACCATGTTTTGACTTGGGTGTTTACTAAATGTTTGCATTTTTTTTTAAGTTTAGTTGTTTTCTATTACAATTATTTCGTGACACATAAGTATTAACTCCTTATATGGATATGACATCCAGAACAATAAAGCTTACGTAGTATAACTCGTCTTAGATGTAGTTGTTAGAAATGTATATTAGAGTAGTGTATTAACGTTGTGGGTTTTTTTTATCGCACCCCCGATTTACATGTTTATAATTCAACGTGTTTGGTCTTCATAATGTCATGATATTTTCAATAGAAATGTGGTGATTAACCAGTGTTGCGGGATTGTTTTCTTTCTTTTCTTTTTTCCCCCTTTTTTTTCTTAATGTACAACACTAGCATACATTAACACCCCACTCCCCTACCCCTTTAAATCAGGTAAAATAATACACGAATTGAGCGTTAATAAAAGGTGTTTCAAACGATTGACACAATTTCTACAAGTATGTATCACACATTGTAAATATGTCTCTTTTCTTTTAGTTTGTTCAACTACTTTTATTGTGTTCTCTTTATGTGACGTGCCATTACAATTGTATTCGATTCGTAAAGTTATATGTATCAATTTGTACATGTGTTTACTTAATAATCTCTATACAAGAGGAAGTAAAGCGTATATATATAATGTGATTAAAAGGTCTACAACAGCACAGTTTGGTCTTTTCCCTAACTAGCTGCAAAAGTTTTTTTACAAATTATTTCGTGGAATTAAATGTGCCGTGTTATACATTATATAGCTTAAATTCCCGAGTTGCGTTTATTTTTTTCCTTTAGTGTATATATTCATCAAAAGAAAGTTGTATATCGTTCAAACGAAATGCCCCAGGAATTGCACCAATTTATCTAATAAAGACAAGATATCGTTGTTACTTATAATGGGTACTCCGTCTTTGATTACACTTTAATTGAAGTCGTTATTTGATAGAGGACAAGAAAGTGTGTGCGCCATCGATGTAATTGCATTAATATACATTCTGCATGGTTATCTTAACCGCGGTCCATAACGGAGATTGTTAATTACGCGGAGCTAGGTAACAGTCTAGCATACAATTAGTGATGATGTGTCTATGTTTCTGACCATTTGAAGTCATACTTGTCCATTCTAACATTTTAATGAGTATTACCTTGAACAAGAAAAGTATAACGCATGCGTTATATGTAGACGATTTTTAATAATGGGTTAGTTTGTGGAGGCTTTGTTCAAGTCACATAACTGTAGTCGTCGATATGGAGATGAAAGGAAGGTAAAGTGAAGAATTAAAAGATACTGTAGGAATACAGATAAGTTTTTATTTGGTCTTAGGTATACATTATTATACATGTTAAAGGGAACATATTCAAGTATTTTCAATTAAACGATTTATATCTGAGCTATTACAAAGGGAATTTCGGTGACCAAGCTACAATATAATATAAAAGTCATGTTTACTTAAATTTTACAAGTGAATGTCATATGGGCCCTATTAAGTTGTATTCAGGCTCAAAATCGCTTCGGAGTTGCCGTTAAGGCAATCAACTTTGCATTTTTAATGAATTACAAGTGGTCTTATAGCAAATATTTAATTTCTTTACTTTTTTACTTCATTATAATACTCAAATATAAATGGGTGCCGAAACGTCTAGGGTAAAAATTAAAATAGATGCCGAAATGGTTTGATGCCGAAACGTCTAGGTGCCGATTCGTCTAGGTGTCAAAATGGTTTGATGCCTAAACGTCCTGAATCGATCTTGATCAGACAGACGCACTTGAGAATTGTCTGCATTTATTGATAAGCATTTTTCATGTACTGATCATTGGGACCCTGCTTTAATTCGACTAATATACTATACACACAATAGTTTTCGTCTAGAAAAATAACCCAAGCAAGAGGTCTATGGCACACTATTTATGGTCAGAGTAAGCATGGTTTACGGGTTGAATGGTGTTTTACGTCATTTTCTGTACATTTCGACTGTATATGATGGTCTATTTGTTAGTGGTGGGGGCAGACCACTCACTTTTTCCTGAGTAGAACCAGTGCCCATACTTAAGTGAAAAAAATATTACTGAAGTCAAAAGATTAGATTTTACATATTTTCCAAAATCTTTATTAACCTCTCGGGTATAAAAATGATCATTTTTCGTCTCAATATATTGCTAAGAAGCTTTAAACATATGGACACAATATTGCATATCTCCCGTCCTCCGTAAGAATCGACACTTTCTCACTTACACGTCGAGCTATATAGGAAAGGAATATATTATTATACTTTTGAAGCAACGATATCGACTTAGAAATTGGGCCAACTTGATTCAGTATCGTTTTGACGTCGAACCTGCTTGCTATTTTATATTCCTTTTATTTAATTTATTTAATTATGTGCCGCGTTTCTTCGTTAATCCAACATAGGCTTTGCTGTATTATTGGCTCACTATAATCAACAATTAGAAATATTCAAAAACATTTGGGTTGAATTATTTAAATAATTATTAATAATAGTTTTCAACTGTATAAGTTATGTAGAAAAAACTAACTGGATGCCGCACGTTTTAAAAGTATAAATTGAAGTTTAAATTGCTCTAGATGGATACATGGACTATTCTATGGATCAATTTATTTCAGGTAAAAAGCAAAACAACTTTGAGTAAAACTGTATCAAACTCTTCGGATATAAGGGAACACTTTCTGCCTTATAAGTATTCTTTCTGTTATTATGTTCACATCAATAGTTTTGAATTACTGACATGTACTATATGGTTGTACTAACCGTAGTTTTCATTGGCTAAAAGGCCAAAAAGTGTAAGTCATTAGTATGAACTATTGACTTTAGAACGTTTCCTATCCGGTTCTATTTGATTCTGCGGTCAATAGTCTTTTTTTTGCAGGTCAATAGTCTGAGCATGACGCTACGCTTTCCCTCATGATGTGACGTCATGCATGTAAACAAGCGAAAAGTAAGCAAACTAATGGATTCAATATAATATAACAACTATCTACTTCTGTTTCAGTAAATAGTTAAAAACTATTCATCCTCGGGAATGACTATTGACCCTCAGCAGTAAACTTCGTCTCGGTCATTAGTTTACTGCTTCGGGTCAATAGTCACTCCATTGGATGAATAGTTTTAACCATTGACCTCAACAGAAGACTATTGTCCATAGTCGTATGATATATTCAATACAGAAACACGAAAGTATACTGATATTTCGTATAACGGCACCAGATATCATACAAGGTGGCGTGGCTAGCGATACAACCGTTATAGAATATCAAACTTAGTGTTACACGCACATATCATGAAAATATCTCGGCTTACGCCTCGATATATTTCATGATATATGCTCGTAACACCTCGTTGGACATTCTATAACTAATACTTAAAGAACTGTTATGAGAAGCGGAAGCACATATGACGATGAAACAAATTAATTACAACACAAACATCCGTCCAATTCTCGGTATATATTGTATGGTGCAATATTTCAAATACTACAATAGTAACAACGATACTATCAACACAAACTAATATTTCTTAGTACTTACATTGCTATTTGTTGTGCTAACACTTGTATATAGTTTGATAGTTGTATATATATTCGGACAACATTAATAATCGATCGCCTTCAGACCCTTTAAATGGACACACGGCAATTTTGATTTATTTAAACTTTTTTTTCTAAACAGCTTGCATTTGTTCAATCATTAATATTAATTATAAGAATAGTATACAGCAAATTATTTTGGCGTATTACTGACTGTTGATTATATTGCACCAATAATATATTAAAACATACGCTAGAATCACGCTAGAATCACGAAGACAAATTGAAAACTTCAAATTTTATTTAATTATATGCAAGCAGGTCAAAAGTCAGAATTATGCTGTATAAATAAATCGAGGTACTAATTTTAAAGCTTGATATAGCCCAGACTCTATTGTACCCATCTCGGCGGAGATACCGCAAGGCTTGACCGAGTTTGTTGGTGGAGGGACTATAAACTTCAGAACTACACACACACACACACACACAGCTTGATAAAGACGTCAAGAATGCCGAGTGCCCTATTAAACGCATGTATACTGGTACTCTTACTCCAGTGAGTATACTATAGTTTTACTAGTTTCGTGGTGTTCTCACTTTGAAATATACTCAGTCAGTAACCAAATACTTGCATTTGCACGTTTATCTAGAAATACAATGGTTTTGGCTAAGATTGCATTACATTTTGCATTTTTCTGCAAAGCTAATTTTACTTCAAACAGTATTTGTTTTTATCAATCCACCTCTAATTCTACTTCACTTTCAAACGGCCAGTAACAATTATAGCAGTTGATTCAGAATGAGAGTAATCATAAATTTGCATATAAATGCTCAACATTTGCATACTTATTCATGATTAAATTTCTTTCATCAAGTTCGTGATTAGACATGTAGAAATGAACACGCTTTTCATAGTGACTGGTTGCTGCATGCATAAACTTTCATCATTATATCGGTATTATCGCGAAACTTTTACACCTCTAACAGCCATGTTTTGTTTGTTTGAAACATCGAAATGCGGAGTCATGATGAGCTATAGGTCTCACACCTCTATTATCTCCCCTGAAAGCTCACGGACCTGGAGACAAAAGGAAAACAGAAAATAATTAGGCCCTATATTTTTTTCTCAATTTTAGGCAGTTTTCAATTTGAAAAATAGGTTTTCTTTGCTTTAGCATACATATGCAGTGTAAAAGACTGGTCTTGGTTATACTGAAGATATTAAACCAACAACAATGTCGGCTGCACAGCTTTGAATCTCAGATGTTGGGAAAGGCTGTACATTAACCCTATGGGAAAGTTAATTGAGGTGTGAGACCTGAAACTATCATTTTGAAACAGAAATTATAATTTTGCCGAGTTCCGACACGACAAAAAACAAATGTTGTAAACAAACGTGCCATATAGACAAAGCATAAGTCAATACCCTTTCTACACGGTAAATGGTGTTTTAATGACAACAAGCAAGGTTTTACGCAAGCGTAATATAGCTGCCGAGAGACATCAAGTCACAGGTGTTAAAACAATATTGAAGACAATAAATGTTGTCACGGAGACATAAACACGCCACGACCGTTTTTTCTTACATTCTTCCCGATTTTTACCAAGCATTTTACCTTCCTACCAAGCATTTTGAATCAACGTGTGCGACCTTGCTTCTTTCAGTTCAAATACCTTGACATGCCTTACATATTAATTACAATTCACACTTGTGCTAGAAGTACACATCTGCACAGAAATGTCAAATACAATTGTTCACATGTAAGGGATACGTGTGCGTTAGCGTGTGCATTACAACACATATTAACTGTTCACTGTTACCATGTATATTTATAAGATTGCGTTATCAAAGTAAAACAAAATTAAAGGAACTGTTGCTACCTTAACATTAGCAATAATGAAAACCATACTCATAAAAAATTTAAAATAAAAAATAAATCAGCAGGCTTGAACCCTCCCTTCTCTGGCACTAACACGACGCCTTAGTCAACTGCGCTACTTCGGGCAGTGAATGTTTCATCGCTAATATACGTATAATAATAATGACTACATGCTACAATTCAGTAGACTGGTTTACGAAAACGTCATTTCAGCAAGTGAAACGGTAACCTTTCAACATTACAAAATACAGTAGGAACGCCACGGACCTATAACCTATCATTTCTGTTCGCATTTTTCTTCCGCGAACATGGACTATTTATTTGTATAGTACGGGTTCAATCCTCCGTGGTGCCAGTGAATTCCGTCGGTGTGTTCTTGGGCAAGACATTTTTTCTTAGCCTCGTCCGTCGGATGGGGACGTAAACCGGGCGGTCCCGTGTATCGGTCTATCCTCCGAGCACTACGGGTACATCTGGAGTATACAAATACGCGTACAGTGTTCCATACCGTGAATTATATAAAAACCAATACCTAACGTCCCATTGTGTACGTGTTGTTTGACAGGTCACCGTGACATAAATTGACATGTTAGTGGAAATTGGATTTGGGATTATAAGAATATTTCATGGGTATCCGGTGAAGATAGGGAATTCCATCCCGAGGTGTATGTGTTTTTATCGGAACCGAGGCTCTGCTGAGGTTCCGAATAACACACTTATACCGAGGGTTGGAATTTCCTATCTGAACCGAATACCCGTGATAGATTGTTGTTCTTGCTTATCAGAGACATGTCGTGCGTTGACGCCGCCAGCTACTACGTTTTGCATGTTTTCCTGTATACCGGATGTTGGCGCGCGTGAATTTTATCTCGACCCTAGGGTGAGATGGAAATTTCTTGCATACCGGACAAGGATATCCGTTGGCGCGCGTGAATTTTATCTCGACCCTAGGGATATCCGTCACGGATATCCTTGTGGTTTGGTGTTTCAATGACAATACACATGGTTTGGTGTTTCAATGACAATACTCGTGGTATGCATAACGTGGTTTGGTGTTTCAATGACAATACACGTGGTTTGGTGTTTCAATAACAATACCCGTAGTTTGGTGTTTCAATGACAATACACGTGATTTGCATCATGTGGTTTGGTGTTGAATGAAAATACACGTTGTTTGGTGTTTCAATAACAATACCCGTGGTTTGGTGTTTCAATGGCAATACACGTGATTTGCATCAAGTGGTTTGGTGTTGAATGACAATACACGTGGTTTGGTGTTTCAATAACAATACAGTGGTTTTGCGTTTCATTGATTATACACGTGGTTTGGTGTTTAAATGAAAATACACGCGGTTTGGTGTTTCAATGACAATACATGCGGTTTGATCTTTCAGTGACAATACACGTGGTTTTGTGTTTCAATGACAATACACATGGTTTGATAATACACATGGTTTGGTGATTCAAAGACAATACACGTGGTTTGCTCTTTTAAAGACAATACACATGGTTTGGTGTTTCATTGATAATACAAGCGTATTGGTGTGTAAATGACAATACACGCGGCTTGGTGTTTCAATGACAATAAATGCGGTTTGATCTTTCAGTGACAATACCCGTGGTTTGGTGTTTCGATGACAATACACGTGGTTTGGTGTTTCAATGACAATACACGTGGTTTGGCGTTTCGATGACAATACACGTGGTTTGGTGTTTCAATTACAATATATGTGGTTTGGCGTTTCAGTGACAATACACGTGGTTTGGCGTTTCGATGACAATACGCGTGGTTTGGCGTTTCAGTCACAATACACGTGCTTTGGTGTTCGATCGCAATACACGTCGTTTGGTGTTTCAATGACAATGCGCGTGGTTTGGCGTTTCAGAGACAATACACGTGGTTTGGTGTTTTACTGATAATACACGTGGTTTGGTGTTGCAATGACAATACATGTGGTTTGATGTTTTAATGACAATACACATGGTTTGATGATGGCGGGCGTTATACAGTACTGGTTCTACCCAGGAAAAGCAGACCACAAAAAAAAAATCGACCGTCATAATTATATAACATTACATGTGTTGAAAATGACGCACCATACAAACAAACAAACAAACAAACAAATTGATGTTCCATTGATAATATACGTGGTTTGGTGATTTAATGACAATACACTTGGTTTGATCTTTCAATGACAATACAAGTAGTTTGGTGTTTCATTGACAATACAAGTGGTTTTGTGTTTAAATGACAATAAATGTGGTTTGGTCTTCAATGACAATACACGCGGATTGGTGTTTCATTAATAATACACGTGGTTTGATCTTCCGTCACAATACACGTGGTTTGGTATTTCAATGACAATACACGTGGTTTGATCTTCAATGATAATACACGAGGTATTTTGTTTCAATGATAACACACGCGGTTTTGTGTTTTAATGACAATACACGTGGTTTGGTCTTCAATGACAATACACGTGGTTTAGTGTTTCAAAGACAATACACGCGGCTTGGTGTTTCAATGATAATACACTCGGTTTGGTGTTCAATGGCAATACACGTGGTTTGATCTTCCAGTGACAATACACGTGGTTTGGTGTTTCAATGACAATACACGTAGTTTGATCTTCAATGACAATACACGCGGTTTGGTGTTTCATTAATAATACACGTGGTATGGTCTTCAATGATAATACACGATGTATGTAGTTTCAATGACAATACACGCGGTTTGATCTTCAATGATAATACACGCGGTTTGGTGTTCATTGATAATACACGTGGTTTGGCGTTTCAATGACAATACACGTGGTTTTGTCTTCATCGATACTACACGAGGTATGTTGTTTCAATGATTACACACGCGTTTTGGTGTTTCAATGACAATACATGTGGTTTGGTGTTTCATTGATAATACAAGAGGTATGTTGTTTCAATGATAATACACGTGGTTTGGTGTTTCAATGATAATACACGTGGTTTGGTGTTTCCTCGATAATACAAGAGGTATGTTGTTTTAATGACAATACACGTGGTTTGTGTTTCAATGATAATACACGTGGTTTGGTGTTTCAGTGACAATGCATGTGGTTTGGTGTTTCATTGATAATACACGAGGTATGTTGTTTCAATGATAATATACGTGGTTTGGTGTTTCAATGACAATACACGTATTTTGGTGTTTCAATGATAATACACGTTGTTTGGTGTTTCAATGACAATACACGTAGTTTGGTCTTCAATAATAATACACGTGGTTTGGTGTTTCATTGTTAATACACGAGATATGTTGTTTCAATGACAATACACGTGGTTTGGTGTTTCAATGATAATACATGTGGTTTTGTGTTTTAATGACAAAGCACGTGGTTTAGTGTTTCAATGACAATATACGTGGCATGGTCTTCAATAATAATACACGTGGATTGGAGTTTCATTGATAATACACGAGGTATGTTGTTTCAATGATAATACACGCGGTTTGGTGTTTCAATGACAATACACGAGGTTTGGTTTTTCATTGATAATACACTTGGTTTGGTGTTTCATTGCTAATACACGAGGTATGTTGTTTCAATGATCATACACGCGGTTTGGTGTTTCAATGACAATACACTTGGTTTGGTGTTTCATTGATAATACACGGGATATGATGTTTCAATGATAATACACGTGGTTTGGTGTTTCAATAACAATACACGTGGTTTGTTCTTCAATGATAATACACGAGGTATGTTGTTTCAATCAAAATACACGCGGTTTGTTCTTCAATGATAATACACGCGGTTTGGTGTTTCACTGATAATACACGTGGTTTGGTCTGCAATGATAATACACGCAGTTTTGTGTTTCACTGACAATACACGAGGTATGTTGTTTCAATGACAATACACGCGGTTTGGTCTTCAATGATAATACACACGGTTTTTGTTTCATTGATAATACACGCGGTTAGGTGTTTCATTGATAATACACGAGGTATGTTGTTTCAATGACAATACACTTGGTTTGGTGTTTCATTGATAATACACGTGGTTTGGTCTTCAATGACAATACACGCGGTTTGGTCTTCAATGTTAATACAGGCGGTTTTGTGTTTCACTGATAATACACGTGGTTTTGTCTTCAATGATAATACACGTAGTTTGGTGTTTCACTGACAATACACGAGGTATGTTGTTTCAATGACAATACATGTGGTTCGGTCTTCAATGATAATACACACGGTTTGGTGTTTCATTCATAATACACGCGCTTTGGTGTTTCAATGACAATACATGTGGTTTGGTCTTCAATGATAATACACGCGGTTTGGTGTTTCAATGACAATACACGTGGTTTGGTGTTTCAATGACAATACACGCGGTTTGGTGTTTCAATGCGATTACAAGTGTTTTGGTGTTTCAAGGACAATGCACGTGGTTTGATCTTCCAGTCAGTGACAATACACGCGGTTTGGTGTTTCAATGACAATACACGTGGTTTGATCTTCCAGTGACAATACACGTGGTTTGCTGTTTCAATGACAATACACGTGGTTTGAATTTCCAGTGACAATACACGTGCTTTGCTGTTTCAATAACAATACACGTGGTTTGTGTTTCATTGGTAATTCACGTGGTTTGGTATTTCAATAATACAAACAGTTTGGTGTTTAAATGACAATACATATGGTTTGGTGTTTCAATGACAATGCAAGAGGTCTGTTGTTTCAATTACAATACCCGTGGTTTGGTGTTTAAATGATTGGTGTTTCATTGATAATACACGCGGTTTGGTGTTTCAGTGACAATACACGTGGTTTGATCTTCCAATGACAATACACGTGGTTTAGTGTTCAATGACAATACACGTGGTTTGGTGGTGTTTAAATGACAATACACGTATTGTGATGTTTCAGTGACAATACCCGTGGTTTGGTGTTTCAATGATTGGTGTTTCATTGGTAATACACGCGGTTTGGTGTTTCACTGACAATACACGTGGTTTGATCTTCCAGTGACAATACACGTGGTTTGGTGTTTCAATGATAATATACGTGGTTTGGTGTTTCAATGACAATACACGTGGTTTGGCGTTTCAATGACAATACACGTGGTTTGGTGTTTCATTGATAATACACGTCGTTTGGTGTTTCAATGACAATACATGTGGTTTCATCTTTCAATGTCAATATGTATGGTTTGATGTTTCAATGACGATACCCGCGGTTTGTTTTTTAAATGTCAATATACATGGTTTGATATTTCAATGACAATACACATGGTTTGATGTTTCAAAGACAATACACGTGGTATGGTGTTTCAATGACAATACACGTGATTTGATGTTTCAGTGACAATACACATGGTTTGATGTTTCAATGACAATAACCGTGGTTTGGTGTTTAAATGACAATACAAGTGATCTGGTATGTCAATGACCATTCACATTGTTTGTTGTTTCAGTGACAATACACAAAGTCTTGTGTTTCAATTACAATACACGTGGTTTGGTGTTTCAAAGACAATACACGTGGTTTGGAGTTTCATTGATAATACACGCGGTTTGGTGTTTCATTGACAATACACGTGGTTTAATCTTCCAGTGACAATACACGTGGTTTGGTGTTTCAGTGACAATACACGTGGTTTGTGTTTCATCTGTAATACACGTGGCTTGGTATTTCAATAATACACACGGTTTGGTGTTTCATTGATAATACACGCAGTTTGGTGTTTCACTGACAATACACGTGCTTTGATCTTCCAGCGAAAATACACGTGGATTGGTGTTTCAATGGCAATACACGTGGTCTTGTGTTTAAATGATAATACACGCGGTTTGGTGTTTCAGTGACAATACACGTAGTTTGATCTTCCAGTGACAATACACGTGGTTTGGTGTTTCAATGACTATACACGTGGTTTGGCGTTTCAATGACAATACACATGGTTTGGTGTTTCAATGTCTATACACGTGGTTTGGCGTTTCAATGACAATACACGTGGTTTGGTGTTTCAATGATAATACACGTGGTTTGGTCTTCAATGATAATACACGTAGTTTGGTGTTTCACTGACAATACACGAGGTATGTTGTTTCAATGACAATACACGCGGTTTGGTGTTTCAATGACAATACATGTGGTTTAGTCTTCAATGATAATAAACACGGTTTGGTGTTTCATTGATAATACACGCGGTATGTTGTTTCAATGACAATACACGCGGTTTGGTGTTTCAATGACAATACATATGGTTTGGTCTTCAATGATAATACATGCGGTTTGGTGTTTCAATGATAATACACGCGGGTTTGGTGTTTCAATGACAATACACGCGGTTTGGTGTTTCAATGAGATTACAAGTATTTTGGTGTTTCAATGATAATACACGTGGTTTGATGTTTCATTGATAATACAAGCGGGTTTGGTGTTTCAAGGACAATACACGTGGTTTGATCTTCCAGTCAGTGACAATACACGGGGTTTGGTATTTCATTGATAATTCACGCGGTTTGGTGTTTCAATGACAATACACGTGGTTTGATCTTCCAGTGACAATACACGTGGTTTGGTGTTTCAATGACAATACACGTGGTTTGTGTTTCATTGGTAATACACGTGGTTTGGTATTTCAATAATAAACACGGTTTGGTGTTTAAATGACTATACACGTGGTTTGTTGTTTCAATGACAATACAAGAGGTCTGTTGTTTCAATTACAATACCCGTGGTTTGATGTTTCAGTGACAATACACGTGGTTTGGTGTTTCAATGATTGGTGTTTCATTGATAATACACGCGGTTTGGTGTTTCACTGACAATACACATATACCCGCGGTTTGTTGTTTAAATGTCAATATACATGGTTTGATGTTTCAATGACAATACACATGGTTTGATGTTTCAATGACAATACACATGGTTTGATCGTCCAGTGACAATACACGTGGTTTGGTGTTTCAATGATAAAACATGTGGTTTCATCTTTCAATGACAATATGTATGGTTTGATGTTTCAATTTCGATACCCGCGGTTTGTTGTTTAAATGTCAATATACATGGTTTGATGTTTCAATGACAATACACATGGTTTGATGTTTCAATGACAATACACATGGTTTGGTGTTTCAATGACAATAGGCGTGGTTTGATGTTTCAGTGACAATACACATGGTTTGGTGTTTCAATGACAATACACATGGTTTGATGTTTCAATGACAATAACCGTAGTTTGGTGTTTAAATGACAATACAAGTGATCTGGTTTGTCAATGACCATTCACATTGTTTGTTGTTCCAGTGACAATACACAAAGTCTTGTGTTTCAATGACAATACACGTGGTTTGGTGTTTCAAAGACAATACACGTGGTTTGGAGTTTCATTGATAATACACGCGGTTGGTGTTTCAATGACAATACACGTGGTTTGATCTTCCAGTGATAATACACGTGTTTTTTTTGTTATAATGACAAAACACGTGGTTTGTGTTTCATCTGTACTACACGTGGCTTGGTATTTCAATAATACACACGGTTTGGTGTTTAAATGATAATACACGTGGTTTGGTGTTTCATTGGCAATACACGAGGTATGTTGTTTCAATAACAATACCCGTGGTTTGGTGTTTCAATGATTGGTGTGTTTCATTGATAATACACGCGGTTTGGTGTTTCAGTGACAATACACGTGGTTTGATCTTCCAGTGACAATACACGTGGTTTGGTATTTAAATGACAATACACGTGGTTTGATGTTTCAATGACAATACCCGTGGTTGGCTGTTTCAATGATTGGTGTTTCATTGATAATACACGTGGTATGATCTTCCAGCGACAATACACGTGGTTTGATGTTTCAATGGCAATACACGTGGTTTGGTGTTTAAATGATAATACACGCGATTTGGTGTTTTAATGACAATACACGTGGTTTGATCTTCCAGTGACAATACACGTGGTTTGGTGTTTCAATGACTATACACGTGGTTTGGCGTTTCCATGACAATACACGTGGTTTGGTGTTTCATTGATAATACACGTCGTTTGGTGTTTCAATGACAATACATGTGGTTTCATCTTTCAATGACAATACGTATGGTTTGGTGTTTCAATGCCGATACCCGCGGTTTGTTGTTTAAATGTCAATATACATGGTTTGATGTTTCAATGACAATACACATGGTTTGATGTTTCAGTGACAATACACGTGGTTTGGTGTTTCAATGACAATTCACGTGGTTTGATGTTTCAGTGACAATAAACATGGTTTGATGTGTAAATGACAATTATTGTGGTTTTGTGTTTAAATGACAATAACCGTAGTTTGGTGTTTAAATGACAATACAAGAAATCTGGTATGTCAATGACCATTCACATGGTTTGTTGTTTCAGTGACAATACACAAAGTCTTGTGTTTCAATGACAATATACATGGTTTGGTGTTTCAATGACAATACACATGGTTTGATGTTTCAATGACAATACACATGGTTTGATGTTTCAATGTCAATACAAAAAGTCTAGTGTTTCAATGACAATACGCGTGGTTTGGCGTTTCAATGACAATACACATGGTTTGATGTTTCAATGACAATTCACGTGGTTTGGTATTTCAATGACAATACACATGGTTTGATGTTTCAATGTCAATACACAAAGTCTAGTGTTTCAATGACAATATACATGGTTTGATGTTTCAATGACAATACGCGTGGTTTGGCGTTTCAATGACAATACACATGGTTTGATCTTTCAATGACAATACACGTTGTTTTAGTGTTTCAATGAAAATACATATGGTTTGATGTTTCAATGATAATAACCATGGTTTGGTGTTTGAATGACAATAACCGTGGTTTGGTCTTTAAATGACAATACACGTGATCTGGTATGTCAATGACCATTTACATGGTTTGTTGTTTCAGTGACAATACACAAAGTCTAGTGTTTCAATGACAATATACATGATTTGGTGTTTCATTGACACTACACGTGTTTGGTGTTTCAATCACAATACATGTCGTTTGGTGTTTCAATGACAATACACGATTTCTGGTGTTTCAATGACAATGCACGTGATTTGGTGTTTCAGTGAAAATACAAAAGAGCTGGTGTTTTAATGACAATACACGTGGTTTGGTGTTTCCATGACAATACACTAGTTCTGGTGTTTCAATGACAATACACGTGATTTGGTGTTTCATTGACAATGCAAGTGGATTGGTGTTTCAATGACAATACAAGTGGTTTGGTGTTTCAATGACAATACACGTGATTTGATGTTTCAATGACCATGTACGAGGTCTGGTGTTTTAATGACAATACACGTGGTTTGGTGTTTCAATGACCATACACCAGGTTTGTTGTTTTAATGACAATACACGTTGTTTGGTGTTTTAATGACAATACACGTGATTTGGTGTTTAAATGACAATACACGCGGTTTGGTGTTTTAATGACAATACACGTGGTTTTGTGTTTCAATGACAATACACACGATTTGGGGTTTACACATGGTTTTGTGTTTCAATAGCAATACACGTGAGGTAGTGTTTTGATTTAAATTAGTGGATTATGAATGTATTAGAGGCGATCTGAAATAAGTATGGGAGTCAGTCCACATGGTTATGTGTTTCAGTTGTAAATACTACGGGTGTATGCACTAGGCTATGCCCCGTAATCTGTCACATTTATTTAGTTAACCAAATAACGTAATCTTGAAAACTCAACGTCGTTGCTAGTGCCTTTTGTTTGTATAACTCATTAATATTAATTCCTATGTTGCTATAAAGCAATAATAAATTGTTTTGTGATTGACAAAGGTCTAGGAACAGGCGAGGATAGAGAGGGACATAGAAGGACAGCCCCAGAAAATTTCTGTCACACGGAAAAAATACCTAAAACAGATAATATTTTTCCGAGTCAAATTAAAATGTGTGACAATCAAATAAAAAAAGGTTACCAAAGTATACTCTTAGTCAATTATTTATATGTATCCATTGATGTTCACTTTATTTGAGCTTTGAGTGCTTGCCTTCTGAAAACATTAAAGTATTACTGAGAAAATAACCAAGGGTCATAAATATGTAACGTATTGGTCTGTGAACGTATGCAGTCGCACTGTCCAACTCGTCCGACTTCTTTTTGGAACAAAACACTTCTAATTTAACAATTAACCTTTAGATATCAATTTTAATTATTTTCACTCTCATTTTAAAGAAGTGTTTCATATTAAATGCTTTAAATAACAATTTCACTCGATGTTAAGCAGACCGCGCATCTTTTTTATTCATCTTAGCACACACTTTACGTTGTTCTTTTAATCTGATTTGGTTTAGAAACATATTTGCTTGCAGAACGTCCGTGGTTCTACCCAGGTGCCCGACCGTGCACGAAAATTGCCCGGAGCGGCACCTGGTGTATTCCTCCACCAAAGGAAGCTGCAGAGTTGTCATATGCCCTTAGCTGTTTGTGCGACTATAAAATACAATTCAATTCAATTCAAAAACATATTCAGATTGACTGTAACCCAGATATATTGTTCTCGATAAACACAAATAGAATTATTATCGTATTAACTAGCTGACATGGCCTGTCGCCAGTAGAGCTAATTACAATTCCATACTCGTACTTTCCGAGGTTTCCTTACAGTCGAGCAATGTTTGTGTAACAAAAATGGCATCTCTCATTTATCAAATTATTTATTCATTTATTTGAATCAACGATCAAATGTATTTTTTCGAATTCTACACCACACTATTAAGAACATGAGAAAAAACTTCATCTATAATGTATAAAGTGCTTTTGTTCTTTAATTTATACAACTTGGCGAGCCTTCCAACAAATGAAGAAAATATAGAAAACTTATGATTCATCACTAATTTATGAAGTGCTCTTATTCTTTAATTTATACAACTCGGCGAGTCTGTCATCTCGCCATTTCCGTCTCTCCTCAATTTTATCCAATGGGATTTGTTGTTCTAGTTCCTCCTGAATCTTGTCGAGAGGTGCGCCCTCTAGTTTTATCGGTGGACCGGAATCTTCTTGCAGCGCGAAAATGTCGTTGGCGTATTTCGAGCAAAAGCTTTTCAATCCTGTAAAATAAATTTAATAATTTGATTTATCTAATGCCAAGCTTACGCATTCTATTTGACATTTACTATAATCAAACTGGCCATTAACAAGTAAAATATTTATCTAGATACTAGATAAATGTATATTTATCTAGATACTAGATAAATGTATATATATACACTTTTAGACAGAACTTAATTTTCAAAACGTGAAGAATACAGCAGCTCGGTGCGAACATTTATATTGCAAGACTATGTTTTGTCACATTTTTTTCGGCTCTTTTATATTGATGCAGAGAGGACTTAGACTGTCGCCATTACTCGTCATTAACGTGATGGAAGGACACATGCCCTAATATACCGTCTGCGTTGAGGTAGGACGTCTCCAGAGCTCCAAGGAATGCATAACGGAGGCCAAGACCATATGGCATCAGCTTATCTAGGTCGCGTACGCTGATCACATCGTCCTGTAACGAATAACAATGGTATGGGTAAATTCATGAATAAAGAATGATGTGTTTGTCTGCAATCTTGTCGTGCGCTCAATGGTTTATTCTCGTGTTGCTCTGGCTTCTGCCAAGTCATTGAGTACCTTCTTTGTGGCTTTCTAGGTTATTGATTTTTTGTATTTATATATACACCAGCATCTTTGTGTTTTAATTATTACCTATTAATGCTGCCTTGTTAGTTAGGGATTATATCATTGCGGGGATTTCTTGATTTACACTGTCCCGTTTTATTATTACAATAGGGTAAGTGTGAGGTTTGGTGCACCTTAGAACCTGGTTTATACCCCCATCGGCCGTTTTTGCCACTAACCGTTCCAAGGCGGTAGCCCTATTGTCAACCATGTTTGTGTTTGTGACGTCAAATGCCTTTATTCTTTGTTAACATTGCCATTCATGTTTGTCCTTTTGCGTGTTTTTGAGTTTACTGTGTTCTGTGAAAGCTGCATTTCCTGTTTCGACTTTTGTACTTATTTCTATCATTTTGTAATTGCTCCTTTGGTTCTGCCAGCGAATCTGTGTTTTCGCATTACATTTATTGAATGTTTACAAAAAAAACGAAGGCTAATTTGTTTTATTTGGTTATTTTTAAAAATAATAAGTTTTATAGTTATATGATTTTCTAGACAATGTTAAAATTATAGTATGTGAATATAGTATTTGAACTCTGGTATTCTTATGAACACATATTTAACTTCACCTTGTATTTCAAATAGAATGTTGGCGTATTGTATATACAGAACTAAGCTATACATGTCAAATGCTTTGTTTATTACCCAATTTTATTATTCATGACCACACATACCCTGATAAGTTTAAAGCTTTCCGCGGTGATGGCATGCTGTATTCGGCATATTATAAAGCCCTTGGTCTCCTTCTTGGCAACAATGGGCTCCTGACCGGCGTCCTGCATGATATGTCGTGCCCCCGAGACGGCCGACTCGTCCGTCCATGGCGCTGGGATCAGTTCAACAAGAGGTACGAGGTGTGGTGGGTTGAGCTGAATGTAATAAATAATTTATATAACAAAGGTGAATGAATGGACGGTAGGATTGTTAACGTGGATTTCTGGAACTGTTTTTTAAATTAACCTGCAACTCCCAAAACTTCGCTCATGTAAATTAAAATCCAATATGGTCACTAGCAAACACGTTTTATTTCAATGACTGATCGCTTCAGCTTGATTTGACATGTACTTTTGTAATGTCCTGGCACACTAGAATAAACCAACAACTGGCAGTATCTCTTGCAACACCCGTTGACGTCGATCATTGTATACGTAAACAGAAAAAAATAACTAAAACAATATTTACACAAATATAGTTGTGTAATCGCAGTATCAAGTTTTAGTTTCTCAACTTATTCGTTTCTCTGGAGCTTGTTATCGTGTTGAGGACTTTAATATTCGTAATATTTGTATAACTGAAAAGCTACTCCAGCAGGGCTACCGTTACCATAAACTTTGAAAAACTTTTGCAAAATTGTATTATTGTAACCCTGATTTACTTTTAAAATATAAAAGTAATTTAAGAACTCTTCTTCGACCAGGACTATCACAACCTGACTTCTACGGTGATTTGATTTACAAACTTCGTAAGATCTTTAGTCATAATCACTTTCATACACTCTTTATAAAATTTGGTTTATCAAAAGAGGTTATGACGCTATCATTTTGCAACGCACTGCATGTTTAGTTGTGGACCCATTTACAGTTCGCCACTATGCTTTCCTCTTCTGCCAAGTCACTGAGTACTTGCATTGTGGCTTTCTAGGCGTTTTTATATGATATATACATGATCATTTATATGTTTTACTTATATTGCCTATTAATGCTGCCTTGTTTGTCAGAGTTTTTAACCTGGCGGGAATATCGTTATTCACACTGTCCCGTTTATTGGAATAACAATAGGGTAAGAGTGAGGTTTGGTGCTCTCTAGAACCTGACTTAAACCCCCAGCGGCCTCCTTTTGCCAATGATCGACCGTTCCAAGGCGGTAGCCCTATTGTCAATTATTTAGTGTTTGATGTTTTATTTTGCCTTTTATTCATCTTTAAAGTTGTTCTTTGTTTCTGTGTGTGTTTGTGGTTGAATGTCGTCCTTGACTGCTACTTTTCTTGTTCGATTTTTGTATCTACTTTTCATAATTGTTTAAGGAAAATGGATTACAATTATGAACCAATATGCACAATAAATTAATTCAAAAAGGACTATTCTCCCAGTGCATTGTTTAATAGTGTTGCTGACTATATAAGTTGAAATAAACATACTCTAGACAAGAAATTGTATGGTTTTCTTAATAAAATAGTGTGCTGTTCTGTTCAGTACAATAACAATTTATAACATCTAATGTGTCAGATCGGTGAAATGCAGCCGACAATGCAAAACAAGCTGTCATCAGTTCCACAATAATACACGTTAGTTATGTTATTCACACACATTTGGTTGTCAAACTGTGCAATGTCTGATAAAAACACAGATTCAGTTCAAGAGTTCATGTCATTCCTTTAGGCTATACATATTTTGAAATATTTTGAAATTTAGAGCCTTTGGATTATTCCATGAAACTGTTTTAGCATCCTACGACCCGGAAGTACTTCCTGACCGGTCTGGCAAGGTAAACATCGGATTATTTCTAATAAACGCCAAAGAAATGCAAATCAGGTGATATTAATGATTTTCATTGCAATCCATTGTTTCATCTGTATACTAGAATTGAATGAAATAAAGTTAATATAATTGTTATACACACCGGGTGGGCAATCAGGACTCTTTCTTTCAGATGAAGTCCTTCTGACAGCCTTGATGCGAATATATTGCCAGTCGAACTTGCCATGATGACGTCAGGGGTCACGTGTTTTACAACTTCTTCAAATACGCTCCGCTTTAAATCAAAATCTTCAAAAACGCATTCCTTCGGGTATACAAAAGAAATTGTTTGAGGTATACAAGAACACAGAATTCGG